>VZTU01002273.1:61888-89078 GCA_013400835.1 Zapornia atra | reverse complement strand
GAGGAAGAATGTCATTGCGGCTTTTCAGTATGACTATCAGTAGCGAAACTCTCCAGCTAGACTAGATAAAACCAGAAACAAAAGGGAACTGGAGTTCCACTAGCAGCAGCTTAACAGCCGCAATTATCAGCTGGGCTACCGGTTGGGTTTCCCACCCGTCGGACCCCGAGGTAAAAGATGTGTGATGATAGAGTGAAAGGCCTGCCTGAAAATGCAAAACCACGGAGCATTCACTTGCTAAAAGACTTGGATGAGCTACTCGTTGTGGTCTTTGTGCTCTTTTAAATACAGTCATCTAGTTGTCTTGGAGACGGGCACGTGGGAAAGAGGGGAAAAAAAAAAAAAAGAGCCCCCGCCCCCTTCCCCCTCCAGCCACTCAATATTCTTATCCCTGGCTATAATCCCCTGTTATGGATCAGCTAAGTAATAGTCTAAATACAAAATGTATAAAATATTAACCTGACAAAATGCTCTGCTTAAGTCAATGACATATGGATAGAAGATGTGGGTAACCAGAGGTTTATTAAAATGCTCCGGTTCAGCTGCAGCAGGAATGACAGAATAAAAGCATGACTAGTAAAACAGAAAGGGTAGGGAGATATTAACACTGAAGTGCAGTCGAGCAAATTCTCCTGGAAATATCAGAGGAGCAAACAGCAAATGAGGTTGATTAAAATTACTATAATTGTGGTGACAAGTTGTATGCCACTTGAACAACCTACTGTATGTAGTTCCAGATGCAAATTTGGGGTCTAATTTGCCCATCCTTGAAGACAGTGATAAAACTCCCATTGACTTGAAAGAAGAGCAGAAATAGGCTCTTCAGATCAGAGGGAAGAAATAAATGACTTTAACACGTAAGATCAGCGGCCCTACAGTGTATCTTGAGAGCATCGCTGGGTTTTATTGATGATTACCTTGTATTAATTCCTTTTAAGGTCTTCAAATAACTTGGAAAACTTGAGTTGCTTCTTGTTTGAGTATGGTAAGTTTGAATCGGTGTAACTAAGTAGCAGCAAACCTTCGTGTAATGCTTTTCGGTAAGAACCAGGACTAAGATCAACATTTTCACTGTTAGTAGCTCTGGAAAACTCAGCTCAAGGGCAGTGATCGCCCTCAGATATGTTAAAACTCTCACACTGAGCTCTCTCACCTTTAGAAAATCAGTCCTTTTAAAAGGATTTAAAGCAAAGCACTTAGAAGCCATCCAGAACGATTAATCAGTTCTAAAAGTCTTGGCAAAAGCATTTGTTTTAGCAATTTACACTAATGATGACATGCTGTGTCTATGTTAATATACTTCTATTTAATCCTGAGATAGTCACTGTATGCTTTCCATCCGTAAATGGATGTATTTTAACCTCCCTGACGAGGAGAAATATGTTTTAACATCTAGCCGAATTGAGTCCGGATTTGTTACCATCAAATACCAGGACATTTTTCCCCTTTATATTCTCCTCCCAAAGAAGCTGTATGCATCACCCCAACCTTTTAAACAGCGTTGTTAAACCAACTGTCCCTAGTCTGCAGCCTGTTAAAGTTCTCTTGAAAAAAAGCCAACTAAACTAAACATTTGGTCAGATATTTTGCTATTGTCTAACATGAGAAAGGATTGCATTGCTTACAAAAGTTTGCGGTGTAGAAGTTACGCTGAAATGGAAGAAAAGAAACTGCAGTGGGGTTACTGCTTTTGGATGGCGTTTGTAACACATCTATTCACTTCTCGCAGTGCTTGGACATTAGTTCACTTCTCTGAGATGTCGTAGCATACCAAAGTAAATTTATCCCAGTTTAAGTCTACTGAAACTAATGGAGATGCAGATTTTTTTCTTTTTTTTTTTTCTTTTTTCTCTTGTTTGGCTTTGGGTTTTTTGGGGTTTTTTTGGTGATCCACGGTGGACATAAGCAATCTTAATTGTGTAGAAAAAATAATAAAATCCTGCCTTCAGCAAGGCCTGTGAGATTCAAATGTTATGAAAATATGCTTACAATGACCATGATGTAAAAAAAAAAGCCTGACTGCTGATGGAAAATAGGTCTGAACAAAGTTGAAGAGGTATTCAAGCTTGTGGTTAGGTTGGTGCCAGATGTTGATGCAGAGGAAAGGGAAGTTGAGGAAATTTAAGAAAAATAGGTACATGAACCCTTAGGATATTGGGTTACCAGCGAGCTGGGAGACACCTGGAAAGCAGCTATTTAAATCTGTTTGAAGTAAGAGTCTCTTGTAGAGAGATTGGCCAGAGGGGCTGGAGACCAGAGAAAGCAAATCTGGAGCCCTTTCTGCTCCTTCTAATGCCTCTTGCTTCCTTCCCTCAGTCTGCAAGGGGCAACTTCCAGAGCCCCAGGTACTGGGAGCGTGGGCAGAGACCTGGAAGAGAGCTGGCACTTTGGTTTTATTTTTTTCTTTATTTTTTACATAATCTTTATGCTAGCACAACCTTTTTTTTTTGTGATGATTAGTTGGCACTAATTTTGAGATGATTAGTTGGCACTTATTTATGTAATCATCTCAAATGTTTTCCATTCACCTATATCCAAAACATTGATGCCAACTTTATAGAGTTCTTTTTTGCAAGGTCAGAACATACCTATGCATGCATATATAAACACACAAATAAATAAAAATTAATTTGTTTCTACTCATACTATTTATATAGAGATTTACAATTAAGTTAACTTAATATCCAGTTGCTTGAAAAGCAATCATGCGTAAAAATATACTCTTTCATTAAATATGTATCGCATATATAATATGTAATATATATTATATGCATTATCTGTATCTCCTGTTTTTCAGAATTGCATAGAAAACATTGAAAATGGAAAGTGAATGCATTTTAAGGGTGATAAAAATGAGAGGTCAAATAAAAAAATATTATTTATTATTTACAGAATTTGCCAAAATCCTGTGATCTTAAACCAGTTCAGTTCTTGAGTAGGATTTATCTCTTCCAGTGATAGTCATGAAGCCTAAGAAAGCCAATCAGTGTTCAGGGCTCTTTTTGGAGATGCTGTCTCTCCAGGGGACTCATTCTTTTGATCACAGGCTTCTCCTGTCTCAGATCTCCACCTGTGAAATGGGCATAAAGACCTTTTCTCTGCCTGGCATGAGGTGCTTTGAGTAAATGTGTTTTCAAGGATATTTGGATACTAGTGCAAGGAATCCATACAAACATTTAAGACAGGGGCAAACAGAACAATACAAAGTTAAAATGCATTAAACAATTACTTTCTGTTTTGCTTTGTAGTTTTACATTCTTGTGTTTTCTTCTTGCTTCTCTCTGTAATTTTGCTGAAAGGGTATGTTTCTAATTAATAAGAAGCTGAATTTTCTGGCT
Organism: Zapornia atra; assembly: GCA_013400835.1. Taxonomy (NCBI): domain Eukaryota; kingdom Metazoa; phylum Chordata; class Aves; order Gruiformes; family Rallidae; genus Zapornia; species Zapornia atra. The sequence goes on along the minus strand of VZTU01002273.1, from coordinate 85,740 downwards.
GTGGCTCAGCATTTTAAGCCAGGCTGTTGCCCTTACTATTGTTCAGAAGCACACTAGGGCCCCTTGGGGAAAGACTAATTCAGACTTTAAATCGTCAGTTCAGACAGAGTTCATTTTAGCTTAATTTGTTTTGGTCACTTCTTCATGAGAAGGGCTTGGTGTGTACCCACTGAAACACCCCAGAGCCCAGGTAACTCAGCTTAGGGAGGAGGATGTTCGGACAACAATAGTCTCTCTCCCCAGATCCTTGTTGTTCTTCATACTTACCTTTCTCAAGGGCAAAGGTAGCAGGAGATACTGGGTGACTCAGTTTTGGGATGCTCTGTTAAAAGAGCTTTTGTTTTTGGAAGTCTCTGCACCCTCTCCCGGTCAGTGCCAACATTTCCTTAAATGCCTTCCTTAATCTGGACATGAAGCACATGACTGACACTGCACAAAGCGATGTTTGAACCCTCCTTCCTGCTTCAGGACCCACTGGCCCCTTCATGAACTTCCTCACCTTATGTTCCAAATGTGTCCTCTGTGACAAATCTATGCCTCTGCCCCAGAAAAGGGACTTCAGGCATGGAGTCCCCAAGCTTGACGATAAGTCTTTTATGGCATCTGGGAGGTATTGTCACATCTTGATACTAAATGCAATGCGTTAAAAGCCATTTTTAATCTCTTTTTCTTATGGTAGAATTTGTGCAGATAACAGAAACTGTAATGCGTTTCATTCTCTGCAGGAAGTATTTTTAAAAAATGGTGTAGCTGATTATATCTGCTTTCTGTAAGCCTTCCTGATGAACGCTAAAGGAAGATGTGACTCTGCTGTAAAGTGATCCAGTTCTGAAAAAGACACTCGAGTACTAGTGCATTTTTACACTGCTTAATGGATTTATGATTGTATTCAGCATTTTAACTGGAAAGTGGGAATAGGAAGTGGGTGGGAAAATGTGCCCATGGAGCCCTCCCTCTTATTGATCATTATGCACCAAAGCCGAGAAAATGAGCAGAGGGGTGGGGGACCTGATGTCTGGGGACAGGTAGGAGACACTAGCACATCACCCATCATTCAAAACTTGCATTTTGAAATGAAAGCAGTTGTGAATCCCCTGGAAAGATCGAATATTTTAATACACATATTCTCCTCATAAAAACACTCTTGCTTGCCAGTGCTGTCATTTTATCTGCATTAACAAAAACATTATGAATACAAGTCAAACTGGCTATTGCAATAAACGAAAATTGCAATTCCATTTCTTTAATTGGCAGGCTCCCAATGTCTTTTTATTCTTACAATGAAACAGCTGAGATCTTGTGAAAACTAACAACTACTGTGTAATAGTGACTACATGATATCATAGCTTTCACAGGAAGAAGACAGAGATTCGCGTAGCAGAGAATAGATGGCTAAAATACATATGATTAAAATATAAAATAAAAATCAACAATGTCCTTTGGATTTCCTACTCTTTGGGGAATAAGTTTCTGGGTAACAGAGTCATTATTTCAAGTAGTCACTCCAAGACCCATTCCAGTGCTATTAGTCCAGATGAATAATATCTATTCCATAAATAGCCTCACTGGTAGAGTCTTAGTTCTTTCACTCCATACTGGATCATTACTCATTACAAAAAAATGCTTTACTGATCAATGGGATTATTTGTTGGGTAAAATACTACTCAAATTAGCAAATTGTATATTAGAATTTGTTTGTATCTGTTAATCTTTTTGTGTACTTAGGTCCCTGAGTTTCATGACCTTGCTTCTGGTTTTTGATGGGTTAACTAGAAGTATTTTTAGCAAGATGGCAAAGAAGGATGAATACCAAATGCTACATAATTAAAGACACTGGTATGCAAATAAATGGAATGTATTTTAACTTTCTTTCTGACTGGTCCTGACACAGGCAAAGGCCACACGAGTGAAGGACAGGAGGCAGGACAGACCTTCCTGTCTCTGAGCCTTGCTGTGGCCAGCTCCAGGGCTATTTTCAAACCTGCCTGCCCTTCCTGCACTGTTCCCAAGCTGCAACACCCAAACCCCCTCAAATCCTTCAAGAAGAAAGGATTAGCAGGTTACAGAGGAGGCATGAAGCACGAACTTTAAAAAAATGTCCTGGGAACTTTTTCTCCAAAGTCTTGTGGCATTTTTGATAGCTGCTGAACTATCTATCATGGCCTTTGTCCAGCCTCACCACATCTTATTTCTCAATTTTGAAGCTTTTCAGAACATTTCAAAGTCCCTGACATAACAAGGCTCTGCCCAAGGTATTTGTGCATGCCCATAATTAGCATCATCGACAGCAGTAGGTACTATCATAATGCTTTCTAAATAACCATCCAGAGTCAATTCTGCAAGCACAGCCTGCCAACACATTTCTGTTGATGTCAGACTATTCTCTGGAAGTGGTTAGGAAGTTTTTGTCTCACCTACAGACCCCCAGGCACATGTATGTTAACAACAACAGTACCATGAGAAGTGATATTTTAAATAAATTTATAATTGTCTAAGACCAGAGGGACTGTAAGATTATATGGCCTGATTCCCTATGCATTAAAAGCCATAATATTTTTCCTATACTCTTCCCTTTGCTGTGCTTAGTCACTTGTGTGTGAACGAAGCATATTTTTCATACTTTATTTTTTTCATTCCTTTACTATCGACATCTGCACAGCTGGGCTGATTTTTAATTTTCTGGGTTTTTAACATCTAATTTTGGCATCTACAGCTGAACACCAGAACACATAAAATATTGACTTCTTCAGTCATTACCAAGTATTGTGGTATTTGTAGCAAAACAGATGGTGCCGAGGAACCCCACACCTGTCCCATACACATTTTGGATGGTTACTTTAGACTGTCTCTAGTCAGGTTGAATGAATACTCCATGGTTCTCACAGCATCTGAGGTGTTCTTCTTTACCACATCTTCCAGATTTGTTTTATTTTATACTAAAGAGGGTCCAGCTTTGTGCTCAGAGACTTTCCCACAGTACAAGCCAAGATGCAGTAGGTGCAGGTGATTTGCTTCAAAAATGCGCTCCTGAAGTGAAGGAGAGGGAAAGTGATTGAAGTGACAAGCTTTAAGACCAGTATTCAGCAGCATGAGTCTGTAAAAGAGACCTTGAGAATAAAGGAAAAAGAATCAGGTTGCCAAGTTACCTAATGCCTGAGCCTCCTGTTCAGGTTTGCATTAGTATAATTGGGCTGGAGCATAGAGTTTAATGACTGACAATCATTTAGGTATGATCCTCAAACATCATGTGGAATGAAATCATAAGAAAAAAAGTGAATTATCCTGCTCTTGATGTGATCATTTTATTTTTTTAATGTCAGAAAGTCTGTTTGTTTTTCAACCCTCTGAAAGACTCTAAGAACAAAACTGGACAGAGTGGGCTATAGGAATCTATAATCAAGGCTCAGCAAGTGTTTTTTTTAAATCCTGTACCTCTGAAGGGGAGCATCCAGCTCAAATTTTTTTTTAAAAAAGGAGGACTGGCTCATGGAAATGCCTCAGAACATGGACAAACAATTAGGTTAACATTTGTCAAAGTCAACAAAATTAATGGAACGTCTTCCAAAACCAGATAACCACACAAATAGCAGCAAAGCCAAAAAGTGGCTTCACTGGGAAAAATGTACACTTAAGTGCAAATGACTTACGTCACCACTGGACCCCCTAACAATTTGTATATTCCCAAATGAGGTGAACTAAATAATCCATTGGGTCTACTCTAGTGACAGATATTGTATTAAACTATCCATAGTGCTACAAGTAAAATGTTTACATTCTCCCCTCCCTTGGAGTTTGGACACAAAATTGAGTTACAGAGGTAAAACAAGTTGTCTGCCAGAGGATGATAACCATAACTGCTCATAAATGTCTGTATCGGTTTTAGTCAGTTTTATTTGCGAAGTAACGGGCCTTAATCTAAACTTCAGAGAAATAGGCTAAATTACATTAGTGTTCATTTGGCCAGGCTAAAGAGCACAGACACAGAAATTCACTGCAGCGTGTTTTGTGGGCAGTAAAGCCTTTTATGTGGTGTCTTCTACATGCATCCTTGTTGTGGAGGGAAAAATCCTCACATAGGAATAGTTGCACTGTGTAGCTACTGGAATAGCTTATTCTCCCATGACAGAAAAAAGGCTAAACTTTGCTGTTAATAAAACAACCTGGTAACCTGGTAACAAGGTTTCAATGAGAAGCAAAAGTATCTGTGCAAAGAAGGCAGGTGATGCCCTAGTTGGAGGAAAGACACTTGGGTTGGGCGTACCCAGCTACACAGTCTTGATAAGGGTGGGATTTCAGCACATTGGCTTGTGAGAGATGCTAACAGCGTTTCAGGAAGGTCTCTTGCAGAAGAAACTGCAGGAAAGCAGTCAGAAGATGCTAAATGTTTGGAAGAGGCAGGCACAGCTGATGTGACATGTGAGAGGGAAGCTTCCTAAGCCTGAGAGGAAAACGATGAAGCCCTGTGGAGGCTGTGGCGTGTGTCAGGAAGCACTGCAGACCCATCTGGGCAGGTGGTGGAGAAAACAGAAAGTCAAAGTAGGGATGGGGCAACCAGCAACTGGGAAGCCTGAGGAAAAGCACTGACATCCAACTCTCACAGGGACTGCCCTTCCTCCCCAAACCCAAATAACCGCTGTGGGTTTGTAGATACATAATACCTCATTACCTGGTATCACCCTGCAAAGGGCGTACAAACAGCGCTGACAGATGCTAAGGCAGCAGCATGTCTCAGGCAGAAGCGGGAGGCTGATTCCTGCTTTAGCCCTCATGAGCCCTGTTCCTCTGCACTAGTTGCTCTTACCTGTCACTCTGCCCCCCAGAATTTGCACTCCACGTGTTTATATTATGTGCATTAATGTCAGGAATATGAACATATGTTGGGTTGGAGTTCAGGTTTTTTTATTCATAACTTGATACTTTGCAATTGCAAGTATTTGGTGTCTCTGCCTAGTAGGAAATTTTGCCTGAGAATGATCATTCTTTCAACTTTTACTTATAGCCGGGAGATAAATTACTTTTCACTCTCAAGACCTAAAGTAAAAAGAACCAAACAAAACTCGTCAGCTTATTAATTCTTGTGCTAGTTTCTCATTCAAAGGAAAAAAAACAGAAGAAAAAAAAAATCATCCCTGACCTTCCTCCCAGTAAAAGATATCAGGCATGCAGCTCAAAAAAAGTGAAACATTTTGTTTCAAAATATATCAAAAAGAAGTTCAATTTTTCAGAAGTTATTATCAATTTCTTTGATTCAAAAATACGCAATAAAATAATATTTACTCCAATTTTTATAGACTTCATTTTCTGAGTCTTTATGTAGTTTTTCTTATAATACTTTAGACATGTTTCTGACAACATTGAATTTATAAGGTAGGTAAATAGAGTGATTTTTTTTCCCGAGAACTTCATATTGTGGAATAAAATTGAACATAGTACAAGTTAAAAAACTACCTTTATTTAATCTGGTTTAGTTGTTGGACTGGACTGACTTAGAAAAGTCCCGGATTAAGGAAATGCCTGCTATGCCCAAATAACCCTTTGCAGCAGCTGGGCAGTAGAAAGTGAGCTCCACATGTAGATTACAAAAAATATTAGGAAAAAAAAGCTGAAAAAGAAAAGGTGATCCTGCAAAATCCTGGTCCCAGGTGATCCTGCTCGACAGGGAGGTTGGACTAGATGATCTTTTGAGGTCCCTTCCAACCCCTAACAGTCTGCGATTCTATGAAATATAAACTTAGAAGATAAGGTTCAAATGAGATGGGACAGCAGCCCATAGACAGTGATCCATCTGATTTTCAGTGATATTTTCCTTGTAAAACAGTTGCTTAAGTCTTCTGTAGACTGCAAAATCAATTGCTAGATCAGAGCAGCATGTAAAAAGAAAATTAATTACAGCTGGTGTTGCAGCTTGGGAACAGTGCAGGAAGGGCAGGCAGGTTTGAAAATAGCCCTGGAGCTGGCCACAGCAAGGCTCAGAGACAGGAAGGTCTGTCCTGCCTCCTGTCCTTCACTCGTGTGGCCTTTGCCTGTGTCAGGACCAGTCAGTGCTGCCAGGATGCCGTGATGCTGTTGCTGTTACAGTCTGCACAGCCCTGCTGGTAAGGAGTGATGCTGCTTCCTGCCCTCACTGTGGGTCACATCCCTCCACTGCATCATACTATGACTCCCTGTTTCCCATTAAGGTCCCAGTTTTTAAGCTGCAAAGAAAAGGCTACACAGACTTATGCTCACCCTCTGCTCTTCTCATTGCCTGATATCCTCAGTTAATGCTACCTATTTCCAGATACACTGTCGGCAGAAGCATTTTGAGGCACAGAGATGCCTCAACTAAACTTCCTTAAGCAAAAGTGAACTTCTTTTGATGTCTTTCTGTTCAGCTATCTACCTATACATACCCATTCAGAAAGAAAATCCCCTCCCTTCCTCCTTCCAGCTTTTGAAAAACCCAAACCTGGGCTGTTCGAAAGGAAAAGACATGTTGACAGAAGCATAGCCAAGAAACAGCTGTGCCAAGAATGGGAACGTCACAGTCTGATGATTTCTTTGCAGCAGAATTAAAGGTACATAGGTGGAAATGCTTGAGGATGGCTGAGGAACCCCCCCTAAGGAGATATCTGGGCTGGAGAGCAGGCTGTCTAGAAGATGCAGACACCCTGCAGAGAGGGCAAATCATCTGGGCTGAGATGCTCACAGGCAAGTCTGACCTTGATGAAATGAGAGGTGCTATAGAAAAGCAAATAGGTCAAAAGCAAAGGAAATGTTATCTGTATCTCATATTTTCATTCTATTCTAAATGTAGTTACCATGGCAGCAGCAAGCAGTTTTTGGGTTTGTGTTTCACTACAGATGTACAGGCATCTTTTGAACTTCCCTCTTTTTCCATTGCCATATCTGTCTCCAGGAGGACAGGCTTAAAACTCACTCATGTTTACTTCCACGAGCAATATACTACTAATGAGAACAACAGCAACAGAAATAGTACAAAACCTCCCCAAAAACATAATGATATTACTTTTATCTTTTCTTCCAGAACATCCAACCCAACCACTCCCTCTTCAGCCCTCCAGATTTCATCAACAGCAGAATGGTCTCTGCACCATTTCTGCTTCATCCCCTCATGCTGTTCTGATCTTCATTTATTTTAGAGAAAGAGGAAAAAACCATCAACATACATTCATAACTCTCTTAATTCAAATGATTTAACCATTTTCCTTACCCAGAAGCCCTCTTCTTCAGAATTCTCTTTGGACATAGCATAACTCAGGGCCTTCCAACTCACATGCTGGGCTGAACTGGAGGAAAACACAGGATTGGAAGAAGAGAAATTGTTCTGTTGAGCTATCACTGTTCAAGCCCAGCTGCAGGAAGGAGAGACCAAGCTTTCACACTGAGGCACCCAATCATTCTGGCTACCAGAAGGGTATGGCTGTGAGATGTGAGGTATGAACCCCAAACTTAATATTTAACAGTAAGAATCACCAATGGTTATTTGTCCCTAAAGAATCTTTCTTCCACAGTAAAATCAAAGAATTGTAGTCTCAGCTGCTTTTATCTGAGTGTAAGTTGAGAGAGTGGGAAAAGAGAAGTAAAATGTGACAGAGTCTGCTTTCTTTTGTGCTGCATCTGAACTGACTACAAGATAACACAATAAACAAGATAATAAGATGAAAGAGAGCTTGAGAGGGCTTCTTTTCCATTCCCTGGTCCCAAAAGGGAATCAATTATTTCTAAGCCATTCTTGAAAGATGTTAGACTAATCTGATCTTTACTGTGGATGCCTGGCTATTCTCCTTACTGCACCTATGGCTTCTAAGTAATCGTAGTGGGGGGTTCTAGGCAATAAAAACTGAAGAACAAAGTAACAAAGTCTGAGTATCATGAAGACAGTTCAGAGTAGCCAAGTATTTTATTTACTTAAGATTAGACTTAATTTTCACAATATTTTCTGTTGCTTCATTTATTAATTAGTATGGCATATTAAGGCCATGGTGTTACCCGTGCCTTCTGCTGAATCACACCTTCCCAGAACTTACCCCATTGTTCCAAGAAAACATTTTTTTTTCAGCAAAGCCCACTCAGGAAAACACTACTCCCTTCTTTTTGAAGATTTATTTATGAGTTGAATCACTTTATTTGGTTTACATATTAAAGACATCTTATATCAGCAGAAGGGAGGGGGTTTGTGGTATCATGTAGCTTAGAGTCAAGAATAAATGGCCAGAGCTAAACAAAGAGTGGGTTTTAAACAAAGCTAATAGCCTACAACTGGACACCAACTCCTAGGTAACTTTCTATTACATAGCAGAGGAAAGACTACTAAACCCTCTTTCAAAGCCCTACAAGCTGGCTGCCTTCCAGCATGCCCTACAAGCATGCTGCCTTCCCCCTTTTGCATGGGAGGAATGTTTATCTGGCACTTTATCCCCCTCTACACTACTGAGTGTTAATTTCTCTTGATACACACACCCCTAGAATCCAGTCACAATTAAATAACTGTAAATTGGTAACTTTAATTGCTGAGGATTCAAGTGTTGTAGTTCTCAGCATGTTTAAAGGAAAAGAAAAAATAAAGTCAGTCAACTCTCCTGGGGTATCCCCTCCCCAGTCAACAATGTCAGGTTTTCAGGAAAAGGAAGCATGGCATTTGCAGACTCAATTAAATCAGCACAGTTGGAATTCCTTGTCAAGGTGGTAGGTACTTCTGAGGCCGTATCTTGTTTTAAGAAACCTCTTTGGACTCAGAGGAATACTCACGGTGCTATTTTACAGTATACTGAAGGTAAGGACCTAAATGTAGCTGAAGGATAACTGTAGCTGGAAGGCTGGTAGTGCTCCTTTATATTGTGTGGAATCCGTGTGTCACACCAAATGATTTACAGCTGTTGCATAAGGCATACATGCTCACTGTATTGTCCTTCCACGATCAAAATATTCTTGCCTCACAGCTTTGCAGCCCACAAAGTATTCCCACATGTTTGAAAAAAGTAGATGTCCTCTCCTCTACCCTTTCTAACTGGAATTCTGGGTTGGTGGTCACCTGAAGTTGCATCATAGTGGTTGTACATGGATCAATGCAACAGCTATGAGATGTATAACCGTGAGACCATTTTTTGCCTCTTCCTGATAACTGTCTGAATCTCATCCTTCCTCATCTTTGTATTTCCCTCTTTCTCTCTGGATAAATTTGAAAATAAAAAAACCTTTTGAGCTCTTTTTCCTCTCACAGAGGTGAGTTAGACAGTTCCTTTAATGAAAGCACCCATCCCATGGATACTGTAAGGTCTCAGCTTCCACCAGGGAGAAAAAAAAATGTGACAAACAGTATTTCAACAACGTTGGCATCAGGCCAATGATAATATGTCCCTAGTTCCCAGTGACTTCTCAGTGAGCTCCAAACTCAAATGATCTTATATTATTCCTCTCTCCATGTATCCTTGACGAACAATGCAAAGGAAAGGCAGGGATTTAACTTTGGGGAGGACCTTGTAAATGAAAGGTGAAATAGAGGCTGCTTATCTAACATTTACTTCACAGACTTGTGATAGCACTGACATTTAGAAGATGGGGTAAAATGAGGGGCGGAAGTTGTGAACATTGCCTCTAGCTTTGGAGCTTTATACAGCCTTTAATCTGTTTCTGGAATGCTGGGAAGTGTTCCGTGGATGCTTTTTGTATTAAACATTTATTGCATGGCTTTCTGTGTCTGCAAGCAGCTGGATCAATGACTTAAGCTATCCACTCCAGATCTATGTTTCTATCGACTGCTATTTTTTTTTGTTTCAGAGAAGATACCAGAGCCATGGTTTCAAATGGGGAAGATTTCTGCTGAAAAATGCATTAAGGAAATTAAAATGTTAACAAAACAGGTAAGAAAAACCTACATTGCTGTGTAAATTCTGCACAAAATGATCCTTTTGGAAACAAAATTTAACATTTTTAATAAATGTAGATAAGCATGAAGTTTCATCATCTGCCTTGGTCTTGTCTTCCTCTGTGCTTTCTAGGATAAAGAGGTCACATAGCTCAGTGTCGCTGCACTCGTGCATGTCACTGCACCATGGTATTTGTTGAGCACAGTAATGAAATCACAGAATTATGCAGGCGATGTCACAAACATCCTCATATCAGGCAGCCACTGCTCTTTTCCGCAAGTGGGGCTCCCCTCTGTCCGTTTTTCCCTCTAGTCCTTCACCGAGCTCACAGACATACGTCTGCATCCTGCTGGCAGGAAGCTGGCTCTTCCCAGCATGCCAGAATGTCAGGGATCTCAGCATGAGATCATGCTGATGTATGATGCATGGATTTCACACAGGACAGCTTGTGGCGGTGTGCCAGCATCTGCACGAAACTCTTGTGTCCAGTCAGGATGACCCTGAAGCGGTCAGGACAACACGGTTATCTGGCAAAGGAGCATGAGGTGCCAGCAGAGGGGCTTGGCTGATGCACTGTGGTTCCCATGGAGTAGGGATACATACCTGTATATATCAGTCATGCTGTGGGTAAACACATGCAGCGCCTCAGAAACCTTGTTCCAAAGATGACTTGAATGCCGCAGGAGTCACAGAAGACATTGGCTGGGGAAGCAAGGCGTCCTGATGGGAAGCATCTCCAGCCAACTTTTCAACAAGTACCCAGTGTAGGTGAATCTTTAAATACAGTGTGTCACCATCTTCTCCAGAATGAACACAAAGCAGAGTGACAGAACATCACAAATACCAATACTACGAACATACTGAACTTCCCGGCAGAAGGAAAATACACACTAAAATTAGAGCATCCTACAAGAAATTCTAGGCTGTTATTTTAAATGGGGGCATGCTTTTCCCTTCTTCCAGTCTTCAACTATCTCTAACAACTTGTCTATTTTTATGTAAGAAAATACAAAATTAGGTGAAATAGCAAGAAAACTAACCGTAGACCTGGCTGACTCTTGTGATTCCATCGATAACACCTGTATGTGAAAGCTTCTAAGTGTCCCTCTCTTATTCTTGCATTTCAATGATCTTCTGATAATGTATAAATCTGGTTAGCGCTTTACCCAGGACTCTTGAAGACATTCCTGCCCATATCCTGCCTGTTTCAGCAAGCTCAGACAGCCGGCAGCTGCGTAACGAAAAGGAAATGAAATTTTCCTGTTAGCAGCCTCCTCTAATTCAGGGAAACAGGGACAGGCACCAAATCTGCCTGCCATAATTTCAGCGGGACCTGTAATATTTTTTTTGGCTGCATTAAAAACTTTTTAATATTCAGGTCTCTATTGTAAAGACAGAGGAAAAGGATGTATTAGCATTTGCGGAAGTCCAGCCACTACAGATACAATGTGTAAGACCAAGTTATCATAAGCAGCATGGGTTTGGAGTACAGTTGTCCATTTCAGAAACAAATAATCAGTCTCTCAGTACCAGGATGATACTGTTGATTAAAAAAGAAAAACAAACACAACCAACTTTGAGCAATTCCATTAAACTACAACTCAGTGACAGTCTGAACTAATTTGTAACAGAAACTTTAACATTGTCATTTAAATTAAGAAGTATGGGATAGAAAAATGTAAACAAAAAAAGTATAAGTATGGGTTTTGGGTTTATTTTAGTACTTGAACAATTAATAAAATTAGAAATATTTATGCAATCAGGTCTTATTTGAAGCTCACTGAGAAAAATATTAACAGCTTCCAAACAAATTATTTCCTTCTTATCTATTTAATCTGTTCCATGTGAAACAGTCCTGTTTAAAGTTGAATCATGAGCCTGAATACATCTGTGAAAATGCAATAGTAGAATATTTAATTCAAACTCCTTGAAGTTACTATGAATTTACTCCAGCTCAAATGAGACCAAGTTCCATAATGATGATTAAAGTCCACTGATAATGCAAATTCCATTGATAATATAATTCTGTGATTACACTACTCATGACAGTCTAACTCTTGATGTAAATAAAAATTGAGTTACCAACAAAATGGAACACGGCTTTGATGCAGATTTGAATGTAGATGTTGCTCTACTATGTCTGCCAACTGGAATTACATTCTGGATCTGGGACTTGTTAAAAGATGCTCATTGTCCACAACCATTTAGTTTAATGGTAAATCAGTTCCAAAAGTGGCTGATGATCATTTGGTTTTAACATGCTTCCTTCTCTACAGTTATTTAATAAACTTTTAAAGAACTCTCCATATTTTCAGATAGCACATAAGATAGGACCAATTGACACTGCAGCATTTTTCAGGGTAGCATTTTAAGAAGCTAAAATCTTTTCTCTGTTACAATCTTTCTCAACTCAATTTTCCACCCCTTGCACATACTTCAGCCGTTAACCGTAGCTTCTTCTCACCGTGGCTTCAGGCTGTGCTGAGGGCCTGCATAATCTTGTTTGCTGAGGCTTCTGTCTTCTCTGTGAATGACAGGAGGAAAGGGGAAGCCAGGTAAGATCCAGAATCTCTTCCAAGATTAAAGCTCTAGAAAGCGTGTGTTAATCTAACATCTGTTACTTTGGTCCTGGAGCCGTGGAGCTGTGCTGCTGCTGTGCCATCTGCCAGATAGGCCAGGAGCAGGGGAAGCTGCTTCTTTCCCAGTTAGGGTGATTAAGGTTGTCTATGTGTTTGTGTTTGTAGGCAGCTTGGGAAAAAACCCCACTTGACTGCACACTTTGTGCTTGGGCAGTGCCATGCGTGGCGAGTCAGGGAGGAGGATGTGGAGAGCTCTACCTGCTCTCACCTGGACAAAGCACAGGGAATAAATAAAGCCACACGGTTATTAATATACAAATAGCATCTCTGCTTTGTGTGCAATTCACACAGAAGCCACACTCCGTCCTGATTTTATACTGGCAGGTGACTAAGGCACAATTAATTCACAGCTTTAAGGGACTTTTGGTTTGCTCAGCAGGAGTGATACAGACAACCACATCCCCCTAGGAAGTGTCTGGTCTCAGAGGAAGGCATGAGGTCTTCATGCAGGTTACTAAGCTTCAGCCCAGGAAGATTGGTGGTGATTTCTGTGCCTCCTGATGATTTTCCTCTGCATTAATACAAAAAATATTTTTTTCTGTACAGGCTATTAAGGCTGATTCCATTTCAGCCTTGCTGCTAAAGTCTGTCAGCACACACTTCCTACATATGCAGTGACTGTGCCAAATGTCCATGTGCAGGTGTAAACTTTTGGATTGACTCTGGCAGTAGCTGTGTACCCCGAGTCACACAACAAATGGGCATCGGAAGGTGCACTTGTATGTTGGACATGGGACTTGCTCTTCAGAATGAGTTTTCTGTCTGAGAAGAGAGAGTTCCTGCCTGAAAGAAGTGCCAACCAGGCAAGAAGTATTAAAATGCCTGAGCTATGAGCACTTTCATAGAATCACAGAATCACAGAACGGTTTGGGCTGGAAAAGACCTCAAAGATTGTTTAGTTCCAACCCCCTGCCATGGGCAGGGACACCCTCCACTAGACCAGGTTGCCCAAAGTCCCATCCAACCTGATCTTAAATACTTCTAAAGATGGGACTTCCACAACCTCTCTGGGCAACCTGTTCCAGTGTCTCATCACCTTCACAGTAAAAATTTTCTTCCTAGCACTTAATCTAAACCTAAATGTCTTCTTTCAGCTTGAAGACACTTCCCCCTTGTTCTATCACAGTACTCCCACTTTTCCACAGTCCTTCCCAATTCCCTGTAGGCCCCCTTTAAGTATTGGTAGGCCACAATAAGGTCTCCCCAGGAGAAGATCCTTTCTTTCACAAAGAAGAAACTTGATTTCCAAAGTGTCTTTGGTACAAATTTCTACTCATCAGCAGGAAAAATTCATGGCTTACATCCAGAATCCATGCAAGATGTACCAAATTGGGTTCATTTCTCTCTTTTGCTTGAAGAAAGGGATAATAAACTTGCAGATGTTATTGGATCATGTATATGAATTGTTCCACACCAGAATTAAATGGTTCTAGATTTTCCTCAAAGCAGACATTTACATTGTTATGGAACTTTGTTGCTGGAAATTTTGGCAATTCCAGTAGCGGACACCCGAGTAAGAGATCTGAACTTCTGCTCCTGGAGAGTCTGACGTGACAACTGGATGGGGCACTGGGCTGTTTGCAGTGCAGTGCAGACATGCAATTGCTGCTCATGGGAACATTCCCAAGCTGGTTATAAGCTAGCTAGATCCACAACCAGTCATAGGGTGGTGATGGCAGAAAAAGCTTCATGCTCCTCTAGGACACTGTGGCACATTTAGTAGGCTGGAGAGGCTATTCTGTCACTAGCTCTCCACATTGCTGGTTTCAGACTGTGGCACCTAGGTCAATAAAATTGTGACTGTCGGTGGATTCTACGGTTCATGCAGCCAGCAGCACTGGTGCAGAGCAGTGAACTGATTTCACCAGGGCTACCAGCAGTGACAGTGTGGCCTATGGCCTGTGAGGGTAGGAGCTGCCCTCTGACACATGTAGGTTGATGTGGGTGGGTGTGTGGCAAACAAAACAAAAAATAAAGCAAGACGTAATTTCAATTTTTTATGTTCTCTTTCTGTTCTTGTGAATTGAATCACCAATACTCCTTTCATGCACTGGCTCACTGTTTCTGTGTGCGCAGCCATACACTGTGGGGTTGATGAATCGAGGTTTGAGAGCCCAGCTCCTCCTGCTGACAGGTCCTCTTCTTACGGCATATCAGGTGAGCTAGGGCTAGGTCCTACCTCCTCTTTGCATTTGCTGTCTGGCATCACCCAGGGAGGGGCAAAGAGCAGAATAAAATGGGAGGACTTTCTCCCTTCTGCGTCTGACAGCCCTGACAATCTGGCCCTATACTTAAAGAAATACAAGGCATTCAATTGTATGTCATTTTGATGTTTCTGAATAGCATCTCTCTGGAGATGAAATAGTAATCATCACCAGAGCTACAGATTAGCAACTGATAGAAAAAAATAGGCATATCATTAAGCTTACACGCTCCCTTGTTATCTCACCACTTCTCATTCAATCCTTGTCTGCAAACAGAGAAAGGGAATCCCTGCACGGCTGCACTGCTGGGTTTGCATATAATCAGGTGTCGAAGCCTGCCTTGCTTAGACCTTTTGTTCTGCTGCAGTCCCTACTGAATTTTTTTCCTAAGATTTGTGCTTTCACTCCTGGATAATAATATAACAAATAGCTCTTTGTCTCTTTAGGTTTGTTCATATAAACTTGTATTAATATATTGACAATGTAATAAAAGAGACATACAAAGAATCCTCTTGTCTTCCCCAGCTACAGCAAAGGCTGTGGCAATTACTGCTGATGTGAAGCACAATCTGAGACTCCAGCGGATAAATGTGAAAAAATGCAAGTTTGAAAGTCAGCTGTAGGAACAAAACAAACATCATTTTAGACTTACGAAGATTTGCTTCCTGTTTAGTAAAACTCCTTTTATTAGGGCATTTATCAGGTGGTCTGGTGGTTTAAAATGAATATTTTTAAAGGTATTTTGCATACAGCCATGATAACATATTGAAGAACTAAACAAAACCCAAATGACTCCCAGGAAGTTTTACACTGGTGCTTGATTGTAAAAATAGTATACTTGAATGCTTCAAACTCTCCTGTTGAAGAGGTTCCTTATGAATGTGATTTTTTCCATTTATTTGGGGGGGAGGAAAGTTCAGTCTGGATTTCTGAGGGCAGTCCTATGCTTTAAATCTTCCAGAGTTGTATTGTGCTGCTAGCCAGGATCCTGGGTCCTTTATGCTGCCACAAGTAAGAACAAAAATGCTGATAAGAGTCAGGTCCTAGTATTTTCTGCTCACAGAGTGCAGGATCCTGTCTCCCTTGGAGAACATCAGCCTTTGGTGCAGCACAGGATGTTCCTTCTACTGTCTGATGAAGAAACTCTCTTTTCTTCTATTTTCTGTTTCTTTCAGTTATCTTCCAGCCTTGTCCAGGTTTTGCCTCAGTGTTCCTTTGTCATATCTTTACTGTGCTTCTTACTCTAACACATAAGTACACCTACTTGATCATACTCAGTTAACCTCTCTTTCCAAATAGGTCAAATTTCTAAGTATATTAACATATGCCTTCAAATTCTGATGGTGATGTACACCTGGGTTTTTTGTCTCAAAAATTACTGTGGATTCTCAGGGGGAACCTAAATCAGAGTAAACTGTTATTCTCATCAATTCCAACATACAATAATGTAGTAACTGGTAGGAAAACATTCTGTAAAACTGGCTAGAAAAGTATCCATGTAGGAAAAAAAAAGTCAGCAACTTGGCCTTAATAAATCAAAGGCAGTAGTGTTGACATATAATAGTTCATATTCCCTTTTAATGAGGGAATCTGGAATTCAGTTGTTTGGAGCTCTGTTTCTGGCTCTGCTGTGAACTCACATCCCACAGCAGTTTTTGCAAGTTCTGAAGGACCTAACTAACACTTACATGCATCTCAAAAGTACTGTGGAACATAGTCACCTCTTTGATATACAAACAGTTCTCTTGTCTGAGCAAGAATACAAATGTAAGGAGAAAATGTCAGTAAAATTCTGATTTTACAGAAACCAGACAGAAGTTTGCCATTGAGTTCTTGGGGCTAAAACTTACCCTCTTTGTTGCTTTGATGATTGAGGAGAAGAACAGAATTTGCCCAATAATTGGTGATCTTTGTGAAGAGCTTAAGGGAGTTAGCAGCCTCCAGGGTTGATGCTGAAAATGGACACTTCTAAAATGCAAAGATTTGGGTTTTCCCTCCCGGACACATCTTGTCATAAGAGAAGATTATTATTGGATGCAAATTCCATGGAAGTTAGTTTGTACAACTGGTATTTGTGCATTAAACACCTTTAAAAAATTGAGTTGAGGTGAAAAACGCAATGTGTATTTATAGTGACGCTTCATGTAATTTTAAATAGACGGTATTATTGGTCTTGATAGTTCGCTAATTCTTTCATACTGTTTAACCTATTATTTATTTCTTAGTCTAAGTGACCTGTGACTTTCATTTTTAAACGTTTCATTTCAGGTAGAAATATTTTTACCTTAATAAATACATATAAAGACTCCTAGGAGTTGTACAAGCTAATTTCACTTTCACTTTATAGTGACCTCATTCAAGGAGAATAAACTCAACAACTTGCCAGTTTAATATTCACATGCCAATCCTTAAATTACAGCTCTAGTATACCTTCACTGATTTTTATGAAATCATTTACATCACAGATAGATAGATTCAAAACCTGCCTGGATGCCTTGCTCTGTGACTTATTCTAGGTGATCCTGCCCTGGCAGGGGGGTTGGACTGGATGATCTTTCGAGGTCCCTTCCAACTACTAACATTCTGTGATTCTGTGATTTGTAGATTCTAACAAAACCAAAAGAAAACTGAGCACAAACCACCCCCCCCAGCCCCTCAATATGTTTTAAGATAGTATATATATTACATGGAGGAAAAACATTATTGCTAATGCAGACAATTTTAAAATTAATCTAATTTTTCAATTTCTGAAATAAAGCTAAACTTTTGTTTTAAAAATGTCAAGTTTTGACAAAGTATGTGGAAAAAAAAAGTAAAGAACAAAATCATTTTAATGAGTTTAGCTTATCACTTAAAACTAATTAGAGCCAGGCATTTCTTTTTTTCTTTTTCTTTTTTTTTATTTAGCAAACAGCAAATTCTTCGACATGTCAGCTGGAAATAGCTTCCTCTAATCATCATTTGACATGAATGCATTTAAATATCTCCAGATGGAAAAAAAAAATTGCAGGACATCCACAACCCTTGCAAATCCCTGTGTTTTTATCCAATTGACAAGAAGCTTGGGCACCCACAGAGTTCCTGGTGGCACTGGAGGAGAGGCAGAGCCTTCTGTCATGCAGGTTGGCTGGAAGTGAGATGTTTGGAGCTGATGCTGTGCCGTGGTAGAGAAGTAGGTATCAGCTGGCTCGAGGTCCCATTTACTTGCCAGGTTCTTGTTTGGTCTTGGTGCAACTTCCAAGGTATGGCGAGGGCTTCTTCACTCTTCTGCTGGCATTGTCCCGTTTCCCAGGCAGCACTTAGATTTCCACAGAAAGACAGGACTCTTCTGGGATTGAAAGTTGCAGTCACTTTCCCAAAGCATGGGGGCCCCAGAAACTGGGCCCTGACATCATTTTGAGAGAAAGCACCTGCTACTTGTGATTAGTATGTTAGCTTTCAGAGCTGTGTTTTATTTAATTAATTTTGGCAGCTAGCAGAAGACTAAATTAAAAAGAGGGAAAATCAACACATCGTTTCTGCAAATCTATTGACTGATTAGCATGGGTAAATGAGTTGCAAAGTGAATTTCAGCTTCAGGGAGGACATTTTAGCTTGCACTTCATAATTCAAGCTGTAACCCTAGTTGTGGCATATGCATTTATTTTTGAACCATTTAATCTTTCTATTTGTTTATAGTCTTTTTGAATACTAGAGCAGATGTCCCAGAGATATTGCAGTGTCTCCACCACCATCCATAGCTGATCCTGCTAGACAGTCTCCAGAGGTCCTTTCTGATTTCAACTATTCAGTGATTCCAAGTATTTCCTATGCATTTTTTTTTCTAAGAGGAAAATCTAAAATTACAGTGGTTTAAAATAAAGAAACTAAAGATCCTGAATGCATTTCTGGTATGACAATTCCTGGGGCAAGAAAGTAGTTGGTGGACCAGATTTAATAGTATTTAATATTCCAAATATAGAACAGACAGCTGTTACCTGAGCGCATGCTATGCTGTATGTATGCCAATGTATGTAGAAGACTTCAGTGGCAATTTCCCTACATCCTACTGCAAAACGAACCTCTTTATCAAACAGTTTCTTCAGACATGGTGTCTTGTTATTAAAGGCATATGGCTATTAAGAACTCGGCCACATGAAGAATTTAATGTTCTTGTTGAACCCAGAGCACACTCAGGTCATGAGCTGGTTTCAGCAGTTTTATAATGGGATACATTGTTAATGATAACTTTGTGCTCTAAGTCCCAATATGATCTTGGGCAGTTTGTTCAGCATTTGTAAAAACATAATAAAAGCAAAGTGAATGCTTGGCAGGGAGAGCTCTGTCAAGAATGCAGCATTGACTTGTAACATTCAAATAACATTTCCATTTCCTTAGAGAGATTTTGGGGCCTGATACTACTCCCCCTGCCCCCCTCCAGTTTTGTCAGTGAAAAAAGTTATCACAAAAAAAATGGATTGTCATTTTTGATACTAGTTTTTATCTCTTGGTATAAAGCCTCTGTTATATCCCAATTCAAATGTCTGTTTTGTTCCCTTAAAATTTTCTGTGAAGATGCAGTCAGCTTGAAGGTAAAAAGATATTACCAGGAAAAGATAACTCATCAAGGGGTGTAGGTTTCCAGAAAATAGATAATTCTAATATGGTGAGGTTCATCTTTTTCAAGTATCAGAAAAGTGCATGTAGTTCTCGCAGTGCCACTGCAGAGAAGCAAGTGCCCATTTCAGATCACGTTAGGCATATTGGATGGGTGACAAAAGTAATTACGGAAATTCTTCTTCCATGAGAAGACTAAAAGAATGACTGGTTTTGGCATCAAAAGTATTCTTAAGTGAGTTGAATGAGGTAAAACCCTCTCCTGAAGGCTAAACCAACAATTCTCAACCTTCTCAGAATTTCATAGAGTCATGGAATGATTTGGGCTGGAAGCGACCTTAAATATAATCTCTCACAGTCAAGAATTTTTTCTTAATGTCTAATTTAAATTTCCCTTCCTTTGGTTTAAGGCCATTATCTGTATCACTACATTTCCTTGTAAACACTCCCTCTCCAGCTTTTCTCTATGTCCCTTTCACATACTGGAAGGCTGCAATAAGGTGTCTCCAGAGACTTCTCTTTTCCACCCCAAACAAGCCAAATTGTCTTCACAGGAGAGGTGCTCCAGCCTCTGATCATCTTTGTGGCCTACTCTGGACTTGCCTCAAGAGTTCTATGTCTTTTTTGTACTGGGGACCCCAGAGCTGGATGCAGCACTGCAGGTGGGGTCTGATGAGAGTAGAGGGAGAGAATCACCTCCCTTGACCTGCTGGTCATACTGGTTTTTATGCAGCCCAGGACATGGTTGACTTTCTGGGTTGCAAATGCACATTTCCAGCTCATGTTTAGCTTTTTGTCCATCAAAACCCCCAAATCCTTCTTCTTAGGGCTGCTCTCAACCCATCCTCTGCCCAGCCTGTAGTCAAACTTGGGATTGTGTAGGTTCATGTGCAGGACCTTGCACTTGGCCTTGTTGAACTTCATGTTGTTGTCATGGTTCCACCTCTCCAGCCTGTCAAGGTCCCTCTGGATGACATCCTTTCCCTCCTGCATGTTGACTAGACCACACAGCTTGATGTTGGCAAACTTGCTGAGGGTACACTCAAAAACTCACACCAAAGCAAGATCCACCTTTTTGTGGGTTTTAGCTGAATTATAGAATCACCTGGAAATGTAAACTGGAAAGGGCCTCTGGATGTCATCTGATGCAATCCCTTTCTCACAGCAAGGCCAACACAAAAGTTAAATCAAGAGGTGTTGTCATGGTTTAACCAGAGCTGGCAGCTACCCATCCACTTGCTCACCCCTCCCCCACTGGGATGGGGGAGAGAATTGGAAGGGTAAAAGTGTGAAAACTCGTGGGTTGAGATGAAGATAGTTTAGGAAGTAATGTACAAGCTGCTCAGGGAAGCAAAGCAGGACATGGAATTCATTCACTCCTGCATATTGACAGCAGGTGTTCAGCCATCTCCAGGAAAGCAGCGCTCTGTCACACATAATGGTTACTTGGAAGACGAACACCGTAACTCAAAACTCACCCTTCTCCTTTCTTCTTCCACAGATTTATATGCTGAGCATAATGCCATATGGTATTATTTGGTCAGTTGGGGCCAGCTATGCTGGTTGTATCACTCCCAACTCCTTGTCCACCCCCAGCCTACTTGCTGATGAAATGGTGTGAGAAGCAGAAAAGCCCTCAGCTCTGTGTGAGCACTGCTCAGCAGTGACTGAAACATTCCTGAGTTAGCAACACGGATTTCAGCACAAATCCAAAACACTGCTCATACTAGCTACTATGAAGAAAGTTAACTCTACCCCAGCCCAACCCAGCACAGGTGTTTTATTAAGATAAATGAGGTGACAAAGGTATTTACAGGGATTCCCTTCCCTTCCCTATGAATGCTTTGGTCAATTCTGCTCAGACCATCATGGTACAAGCCTGTTTTAAAATAGGGAAGTTACCGAGAAGACAATAGCATTTAAATCTAGAAAATAAAGATAAGAAGGGGACAGCTGGGCACAAACCTGTCCATCTATCAGGGAAGTGTCTGGATGCAAACGTGACCACCACTATTGGTAGAATATTAAAAAAAAGGCCAGAAGTGGAGATAATGAAGCAAAGCGAGTGATCATTACAAGAGGAGAGGAAAGGGAGAGAATGCAATAACAGTGCACAGAGAGCACATGTATTTTCAGTCAGAACCCTGTACAGAGTACAGCAAAAAAATCTGGACTTCTTATATGAATAGTTTTCTTTTAGCAACATACAACTGCAGTGGTGTTGGTTTTGCTACTGTTGTTGTTACTGTTATTACAGACCTGAAAAAGCCTCAGATTAGAATCAGTGCCTTGTTGCCCTAGTTGTTGTACATATGCAAAGCTAATGAAGGTTCTTCTCCAGCAAAGCTCACAAGGTAAGTCTAATACAAGAGACAGTACAGCTACATGGAGGGGAAAAAGTAAATATATTAAAAAAACCCATATTTGATAGTGATTTCAAGACCAGGAAGCTCTCAGGTGACTGAGGGTTTTTTCATTTTTGTTTAGAGCATTAGAAAAAAGTAAACCAAGAAATTAAGTTTACGAATACGAATCTCAAACACGAGGGGAAACATCAGAATAAGCACAAAGATTATTTTTCAAAAATATAGCACAGGGTGAAGTTAGTGTCACATGCTAAGTGGAATGAACCTCAAATGGGAACAATCTTCAAGATTATTTAGGGATGCAGCAGAAAATGCACGAAGAACTTAGCCTCCTTGATGCAATAAACAAGAAGCTGCTGGAGAAATTTGGAAGTGGGACTGCCATGATGAAAAAGGCAGACTAAATAATGCACAATATTGGATAATACTTTCAGCTATGTGAATGGACAGAAAAGATCTGTGCTTGAGAAATGCTCTGGAGCTCTAGAAAGAAAAAAGTATAAAATTTGCAATTGAAAGTACCTGGTATATTGTTTTTAATCTGGTAAGTACCCAGTATATTGTTCTTTAATCAAATATATGTGTTTATCCAATTTTAGATTTGCTGGGACATATCTTCATTGCTTTTATGGTTTCAGAAAATCCTTGTGCATTTTTTATGGCTAAAAGTAGATATAAATCAGGTTTCATGCTTTATACTGTACTTAGTCTGTTGAACAGGAAGCTTTTAAAACTGAAGTAGGCAACTGATGATGTGAAGGGAAAGGCAAACTGAGGAAAGATATATAGATCTGGGAAGATATTAGGAAAAAGAGGGAAAAATACGAGCTTTGGAAGAAGGGGCAGGTGTCCTGGGATGACTATAGGAATGTAGTAAGATCATGTAGGGAGAAAGTCTAAAGCCGAACTGGAACTCAGACTGGCCAGTTCTGTAAAAGATTATAAAATGTCCTTCT
Source organism: Zapornia atra (assembly GCA_013400835.1). Lineage (NCBI taxonomy): Eukaryota > Metazoa > Chordata > Aves > Gruiformes > Rallidae > Zapornia > Zapornia atra. The sequence goes on along the minus strand of VZTU01002273.1, from coordinate 63,110 downwards.
ATAGGTATATTAACAGTAAAAGGAGGGTGAAAGAGAATCTCCAGCCCTTATTGGATACAGGGGGAACATTAGTGACAAGGGATGAGGACAAGGCTGAGGTCCTTAATTCCTTCTTTACCTCAGTCTTTAACAGTAAAGTTGGATATTCCCTGATTACTCATCCTCAGGAACTGGCTGATGAGGAGGGGAAGAATAACAAAGCTCCATGATTCAGGTGGAAATGATTAGTGACCCTCTTAGCCAAGTAGACACCTACAAATCAATGGAGCCAGATGGGATCCACCTGAGGGTACAGAGAGAGCTGGCAGATGTGCTTGACAAACCCCTTTCTATGATCTATAAGCAATCCTGGCAGACTGGGGAAGTTCCACTAAACTGGAGGCTGGCAGATGTTACACCCATATATAAGAAGGGTCAGAACTAGGATCCAGGGAACTACAGGCCTGTCACTCTGACCTCAGTCCCAGGGAAGATCATGGAGAGGGTCATCTTGGGCGCTATCATGCAGCACATGTGTGATCGCCAGGGGATCAGGCCTAGCCAACATGGGTTTACAAAAGGCAGATCCTGTCAAACTAACCTGATCACCTTCTATGACAAGGTGGCCCGCTTAATGGACAAGGGGAAGGCTGTGGATGTGGTCTACCTGGACTTCAGTAAAACCTTTGACATGGTTTCTCACAGCATTCTGATTGAGAAACTAGCTGCCACTGGCCTTGACAGGTGGACCCTCTGCTGAGTTAAAAACTGGCTGGATGGCCGAGCCCAAAGGGTGATGGTAAATGGAACAAAATCCAGCTGGAGGCTGGTCATGAGTGGTGTTTCCCAGGGCTCAGTCTTGGGTCCTGGGTCCAGTTTTGTTCAACATCTTTATTGATGATCTCGATGAAGAGATTGAATATTCCCTCAGTAAGTCTGCAGATGACACTAAGCTGGGAGGAAGTGTTGACCTGCTAGAGGGTAAGGAGGCTCTTCAGAGGGATCTGAACAGACTGTACTGATGGACTGAGACCAATGGGATGAAGTTTAACAAGGCCAAGTGTAGAGTGCTGCACATGGGACATAAGAACCCCATGCAATGCTACAGGCTTGGGGGAGACTGGCTGGAGAGCTGTCAGGAAGAGAAGGACCTGGGGGTGTTGGTTGACTGCAGGCTGCATATGAGTCAGCAGTGTGCCCAGTCAGCCAAGAAGGCCAATGGCATCCTGGCTTGTATCAAAAA
>VZTU01002273.1:0-61876 GCA_013400835.1 Zapornia atra | reverse complement strand
GTTTAGCCTGGAGAAGAGGAGGCTGAGGGGAGACCTTATCACCACCTACAACTACCTGCAGGGAGGTTGTAGAGAGGTGGGTGATGGTCTCTTCAGCCAAGTGAGAGGTGATAGGACAAGGGGAAATGGAACAAAGCTGTTCTAGGGCAGGTTCAGATTAGATGTTAGGAAAAAGTTCTTCACTGAAAAAGTTGCTGGGGCCTGGAACAGGCTGCTCAGGGAGGTGGTTGAGTCACCGTCCCTGGATGTGTTTAAAAGATGGGTAGATAAGGTACATAGGGATATGGTTTGCATAGGACAGGAATGGTTGGACTTGATGATCTTAAAGGTCTTTTCCAACGTTGTGATTCTGTGATTCTGTGAAAGTTTACACCTCAAGATCTTAACCCTGGATTATTCCAGTTGTGGTGAATGTAAACATTGCTTTCGTAACAGGGACATCAGACATCCACCAAACTAACTCGCGTATGTTCATTACATATCAGATCACCGTTTCCCTTGGAGATCAGGACATCAGCTCAAACCCAAATAAAGCTTAGTGTTCTATTGCTAGTGAAATTCAAACATCTCCTTGTCCTATAGTTGCTTGGGACAGCAAATGCCAAAATTGGAAAAAAATATTGTTTGCAAACCCAATGGTTAAGTGCTCTAAGCTTCGTCACAGGAGTGCAAAACCATCAGAAATGTCATAAATCTGTTCTTATTTTCAATATCACTTTAAGGTTTTTAAGGTTCCGAAGTGGATAATGTTTCCAAGTTGGGTAACTGCAATGTAAAAGTTTCTTTCCCACCCCAAAGAGCTTACACACGACAAAGCAACACCACATCACGCTAACACCAAGTCTTTTTGAAGGCAAAACGTGTTTACATTCACACTCTATGAAGGCTGACGACTTCTATTCTGTGCTCAAGAACCTTGGAGCTGCAGTGCTGTAGGGGAGGACAGACAGAGCTGGACTGGGAACAAAACTGGGATGCAGGCAAAGTGAGTCAGTGAAAACCAAAACCTGGCAGCAGTGAGTGACTGTGGTGGTCAGGGGCTGGGGTGATACAGCGTGGGATTGGTACAACAGAGTGGGAACATGCACCCCTAAAGTCTTCTGGTACTCCAGCAGGGTAGGGAGCCTCGATCCCAGCTAGGGACCTTTCTCTTTGGAAGGATATGAGTTGCCAGAGTGTGCAACTCCAAGAGGAGAGGTGGAATGTCTGATTTAAATGAATTCAGGACCCGGAGATTGCATAAAAGCAGAAGAGTTCCTGACAAACAGCTTTTCAAGGATATTATTTTGTCTTTGTTTAGGTGAATCAAGTAAAAATAAAGGAAGGATTCCATGCACACAGAAATTCATATTTGTATGGAGACTTGAGAGAATATTCTGCCTTAAATTTTCAGTTGAAAAATCAGTTGATGGATATGGAGAGAAATACAGTTAGCCATTTAGCTTCCTTTTGGCATAGAGATATTGTGATTTCCTATGGATAATGTCAGCTAGAAAGGTAATTATCCGAGTTAAATACCATCTAATGAAAGCTCTTGGTAGGGTAGGAATACTGATGTTGGTATGAAAAACTGGCTTCTTTTTCCCTGTACAATTTCTTATGTTATGTTCATTAATGCTTCAGTCTTGCAGAGCATGTGTACCCCCAGTCCCACCCATCCCACCCCCACACCACATAGCTTCAAGGTGACTTGAACACCATGTCTAGATCTTGAAGTGTCTCAATGATAAAAATAAGCTGAATGCTGGTAAACCAATCTGTGTTTTATTCTCGTTTCTGATGTTTACATTATTGACAAAAAACCTCGCTGAAAATAACACTGATATTTCTGTGCAGCTGGAGATGAAATCCGGCTTTGGCCAGGCTTTGCATGTCTGGGTATTCAGCGCCAGGGAGCTCTACAGAAACTGTCACTTTTGTGGAACTGCCACAAAGTGAGGGAGACCATGCTAAACTGTTTTTCATTCTTAAAACATACCCGCTAAAGTAAGCAACAATCAAATGATATTGACCTACTTGTGAAGTGCTTTTGGATATGTATTGTTATTCAAATGCTGTGTTGCTATTATTTTTATTTCATTTTAATTGCATTCTGTCATGTGCAAAACTTTTAAAGCATCTATCTCCTCAGAATAATATCTCCCTGCTTGTTCTCTGCAGAACTGCACTTGATACTTTGTAAAGGCAGAGCAAAATATTTTCAGTCACTTCTGCGTCAGAAGATAATAAAATATACTCACAATAAACCAAAGTACCTTTTATTTTCTCATTGTTAAAGCTAACTGTGATCATATGGGTTGAAAGGAGACAGAGCAAAAACTTGTGAAAATTGACTGGGGAATAATTCCCATTATGATGAAACACCTTTGGTTCAGCTTGGCAAGGGGAAAACAAGGTTATAGGTGCTCAATCGCATCAGCTAAAATCCAAGTAGAATCCCTTCAACACACTTGCTGTGCCCTACATGATAATCAGGGTTAGCTGGTTTTCATTAATTAGGGGTTTGGGAAACAACTGGGGTTTGCTTGTGGAACAATTTGCGCAAAAGACACAGTAAATGACTCATATTCTTAATTCTCCAAGGCCCGAAGCCCTGTCTAAGCATAGTTTGTATTGCCTGAAATATGCAGGTGTATTTAAAGTAGGAAAACTGCAAGTCACATCCTATCTTCCCCTTTGCAAACCCAGCTGTGATGATATAAAGTGATTGTATCAGGAAAGGGAAATGAACAGGCTATACCAGTATTATCATACATATAATGGTATGACTCTACCTACACCAAAGGTTCAAATGGTCTGTGCATAATGTTTAAAAATAAATCACATTCTTAACTGAAGCAGTTGAACTGATAGGGAAACAATTTTGATAGGAAATCTATTTTAGTCTTGGATTTCTTTCCCTGAATGCTACCACTAGCAGCAGTAAAGGACTGTGGAGGGGATCAAATATGGGAGTGTTGCGAGACCTTTTGTTCTTCTGGTGGATATGCCATTGATTTTAAATGTAGAAAACATTTTGAAAAGGTTTAAACAAAATAAGAAGGTACATCCTGACTCTCCAAACAGTTAAGATAGGCTGCTAGTGCTGCCTCTAAGAGATGGAACAACTATTCCTGTTTTTTTCAGAGCTTCTGTGGACATAAGTATTTAACTTATTGACCCATTTCAGTCACCTCAATACAACTTCAATATCATGAAGAGTTCTGATCATTCCTCAGCACTCAAGGTACCACTGTAAATTTTTGGAAATCACATTGCCACTGATCCTTGAAACACCTAAGTAATGTGTATTGCATTTACTGATTTAATAAATTATGACCAGCCAACATGACCTGAAGACCACAGGTCAGAGAATTTCATCCTTGTCATGCCTTTTTCTCATTCAGCAATTTGTTCTTCATTAGATACCATTGTGAAACAATAAAATAGTTCCAGAGAAGTGATACATTGACAGGCAAATCTAACGCAAGTCAACAGCAGAAACATCATCAGATCTACTGGTCTGTTTTCTTACACTCAGTACATTCAGTTCAAGAGGCTGCGTAGTTTGTAAAAGTACCACACACCTCCCCCTTGTTATTTTTTGCAAATTCTGACTGCAACTGATTAAATAAAAAACTGTTGTCTTCAGGGTTGTGATTTTGAATTAAAGGAAATTCTACTGTACCAGTTTGTATGTGTACATATTTATTTCCCTAATATTTTGCTTTTTTTTTTTAGCCTCCAAAATGTATGTGTTTATTATTCAAAACTGGCACCAGAAAAAAGAACTGCTAAAATTTTAATGGAAAACCTGTAAATTTTCTTGATATATTTATACATTTTTTCCACAAGTGCTACTTTTACTGACGGTGTTTCTGTGTCTGTTTTTCTATGGATATACGTTATTAATAATTTTTATGTCTAATCAAATCAGGTTAACATGGCTGATAGAACCAGACAGACAAATTCTGATCTATCCTCTAATGACTCTGTAGACTCTAATGAAATTTCCTTGGTTTTGCTCTATGAGAACTGGGAGCAGCCTGTTTCCTGGTTCTTGCCGCTGAAATGTGTGCCCTCTCAATATGGGGTGGACAGAGCCTTAACATTTAATCAACTATTGCATTAGACTTGGTGTTTTCATTGGTCCTCCCTCCTCCTTAATCTGTTTAATTTGCTTTTGTTTTCTTTATTCTGTTCATCTAATTTAATGACTGATCTTTTCTTCAAAGCTTCTTCCCCAGCTGCTACAAAACAAATGCATCCTGGTATTGCAGCTGAACAGTTTCCTCTTTTTCAAACCTGAAGAAATAGATAAATGGGGATGAAAACCTCTGCTTAAAAAATAGTTCTAGCCTTGCTTTTCCTAAACAGATCCACTCACCTGCATCTGCTAATAATAGCCCTGGTTTACCCATCATGCCTTCTTACTATTCCCACCTCTTCTTATCTTGTATACATGTAGGCTTTTCATCCTGAGAGATGGGACTGAATGAGCATTGACATCAATCTGCACAAAATATTTTTTTTCAACACTCCCCTCCCCTCCCCCAGTTTAACACAGAACTACTTAAGGAGGCAGGAGAAGGGCAAATCTTAGTGTTAGATGATACTCTCTAAACACAGGGGCATTTCTTACTGTCTAGAATAGTCTATGAGAAACCTCAAGTTACTAATTTAATCAAGATTATAAGACCAGGCCCTGCATAAGGCAAAACATCAAGATACATAGTATTTTATAATTTCAAATATACCACTGTGTACTTACAAAATATGCATTTTACCAATACCAAACCCAACATAATGATAAAATATGCAAAGTATATAAATGTACAAACTATATAAATAACAGCATTTTTACAATTTGACCTAAAAAATGTCATGGTAAAATACATCTAAAAACCACACATTTTCACTTTACATTTTTAATGTATCCTCCTGGCTGCACGTTGCACATCCTGCGATAGCACTTGCATTGAAATCAACACAATGAAATGTGACGTGTCAGATCAATGAAATGAACAGCACTTCTCCATGTGTAAATTGAAAAGGCATGCAGAAAGTTTATGCAGAAAGAATTGACAAAACAGATAAATTATATTGTTTGGGGTATCTTTTTCTGTCACTGATAACAAAAGGGTTGGATGGGTCATCAAACTGCAATACGTCTTTTTATTTCTTGGTCATTTTTATGTCTTGCAATAACCATTACCAGGAAAAATAATAGAAAAGATAAATAATTTCTTGGGACAGTAAAGGATTTTTTATTTCTTTTTTCTTTTTTTTTTTTTTTTTCCATAGCTGTTTTGCATGTTATCCTTGTTCGCTGCATTATGGTTTTATTCTCTGGCTAAATAACATGGGAAATATATTCCACGTGCAAACATCAGCTTTGTTTTCATCTGCTAAATTGAAATGGTAATTCCATTTAATCTATTAACCATGTTTGCTTGCAGTTATAAGATAGATAGATATATTGCATACTTTCTTGCCTTAAAACCACTTCACAATCTGTTACCTTCTGTTTTCAGAAATGGAAGCGCTGCAGTTATTATAACTCTCTGCTTACACAGGATTCCTCAAAATATCATCAGTAACATCACACTTTCAAAGAAAAAAAAAGATGATTTAATAGTCATTTTTAGCTGGATATTGTTGTTGGGTTTAAATCTGATATTAAACATAGTTCTTCCTTGGAACACTACAAGAGCATCAAGTAAATTTATCAAAGCATAGGAGCACATTGCTGCTTAAGGCCTTGAAAGCTATTCTATACACTGTGCATACTTGAGAAACATCAAGTAATTAAATGGTTCGCTCCTTCAAACTAAACTAGTCTTAAAAAAAAATATAATCACAAAACCACAGCCCACTCGCTCGCTGTAGAGTCTTTTATGCCTGTGCACAGATACAGAACTAAACATTTTAAAAAATACTCCGTCCTGAAGAAGGCACATTGGGATTTAATATTTGCCCCCAACAACGGGTTCACTTGGCTAAGCATCACTGAGCATCAATGTATAAATCGTGGGCTCTCATTCAGAGCCACTGCATTTCCACAATAGAAGTGCATGAGACCACATGCTGGTATTCTCCACAAAAGTCACTTGTTATTTAAATCAGAACTACAAACCTGCTCCCTCACCTCCCCCTCTCCAGCCCCTAGAGGGGCATATTCTCATTAACATTCTTAATGTTAATTGGAATTACATGTGCACATCAAGAGGAGAATACACCTCCAGATGCAATATTTGCAAGCTTCATACTAAGCCAGGCCGTGTTGAAATAAAACACATCACTGAACATACAGTCTTATCTTGATACTGAACAGCAATATATGTTTTATATGTACAAACCTAGGTCCCACACACAGACAAAAATGAGTTCAGCATGATACAGCTATAGCCTGCATTACTGTAGGATTTGAGCTTGCCGTTTCTCACTCATGTGAAAAATCTTTCTGCCTACAACGTACGTGCAGGCTTATGACCCAGCACATTTTTTCTGTGATAGAAATTAGTTTCATATCTGAATCGTTAAAAATGGTGACCAGACAGCATGACTTGGACTCGTTTGTTCAGAAAAACTGTACAGTTCAGCGCAAAAAAAAATTTTTTTTTAAAATTACAGGTTAGTGCCCATATTTTCTAACCTCATAAAAACAATGCTATTTCATTAATAAAAATAATCAGTTTGCAAAATATAATCCTCTCAGAAATAAACCTGCAGAGCCAGAAAAAAAACAGCCAACACCAAACACTTTCAAGTATTCTCTTAAAATTCACTGTAATTTTACAGTTTTAATTATGTTTACACTAGTTCTTTTGCAATTTCTTTTGCAAAATACAAATGCAGAGTAGATCAGAAGACAGTGCAATCAAAAATCTAGAAAGCCCAAACAGATCACTTTAATTCATGCTGGAATAATATTTTCTTTACCGAACATACCTATCCACTTCCATGCTATGGGAATTGTCTTCTGTTATTTTTAAGCAATTCACCCAAAAAATCATGAACATTTACAAAAGAATTAGATAAAAAGCTCAGTCCCACAAACAAGGGGCATATTTGACTCAAAACACATAAATTGAGGTTTTACTCCTTTGAAGAATCTCTCTTAATATTGTTACAGAAACATACATTGAAACAATGTCAAATTCTACTAGAAATCATAATAAATAAAACCATATGCTGAAGCATCTCAGCTAAAATTCACCAAGTCTATAAAGCAAATGCATGCAAGTCAGACAATATCAAGGAAAATGGGGTTGGAGCTGAGGAAAATATTCATATAGTAATGATCTTTCTTCATTTAATGACATGCTAGGCTTAAGCCCGTGACATCTTGGAAGAGCTCATGTAAAATTTCATTTGCCTATTCTTCCTTGCTAGCAAAGATGGTCATCAAAACAAGACTTGTTTGGGAATAAGTAATGCAAGCATCACATCTGCCTTGATAATACTGGAGGAATGTAGAAGACATATTTTTATATGTCTTCTGCTATGACATATCAGAATATTTTTATAAAAGGAAAAAAAAACCCAGTCCCCTCCCCACACTGAAATAATATACTGAATGCCAGGTTTCAGGTATGCTGCAGTCACAAATTCATAGAAATGAGCAAGAGAGAAAAAAAAAGAGGGGAAAAAAAAACCAAACCCAAAACAGAGAAGCCTTTCTAGGTCATCTATTCCATCCATCTGCTGGAGTAAGATCACTCCCTGTAATATACATGCTAGAGCTTTTCTCAGTCTGGTTTTAAATGTCTTGTTTCCATCTGTTCAATTTGACCTTACCTATTTCATCTTGGGTAGTTAAAATGGCTGCTGTATAGTGCAATAATTCAGGGCAACATCTAAAAAATTAAAAAATCAGCATGCAAAAGTCCTCTTATCCTTAGTGCAGCTAATTTTGAAGATAATGTATAATCACAAAAGATCAAACTGGACAAATGATGCCTATAAGAATGTGCCGTCTGCATGCGAAGCGTCATCTTTTACTGTATCATATGGATTAGATCCTGAGCTAATCAGTCAGATTCAGAGCTGAACTGCTTTGGGTCCATCTTACAATGCAAATATTGGGGGGTGGGGAATGTTCAACCTAAGTCTTCTGCATTTAATGAGTTGCCTATTCCATTCTTATTAACTAAAATGCTTTTACCACTTTGGTTTTTTAAACTTAAACAATTATATTAGATGTGATCGTTATTTTATTAACATTTTTCTCCAAGGATTTTTCTTTCTGATTATGAGTACTTTGCAATTTCAGACAGTATGATGGATGCTACTCTTCTATGACAAGAATTTTAACAGCCCTTCTTCAGCACTCAATGCACACCCAATTATGCGTCTGAGCTAGTAACCTTGAATTTATGTTGCCATGGCGACAAACTGGTCATGCATTATGGATTATCATTGAAATTCTACACCCCTACCTAGCATAATGAGAGTTGGGGACTTAATCAAATCAGCCATTCTGTGTGACACAAAGTGAAGAACTAGCTCTTATTGTTCAGCCTGGAGAAAGGAAGCAGGCCTGATGGAGTGGCAGCTGCAGTGCTGCAGCCTGATAGATTGCCCTTATATACATTTGTGAATGTATAGGCAGATGGTTTTCAATGCCTGGAATTTCTGGCTTAGGAAGCAGCTGTTCGGGTAACCTCTGCCGTCTCACCTTGTTGTCATGGAGCATTGCACGGAGACTGAGAATGCGAACGGCTACATTGGCAATCTGACCGAATTTACGTGGCGTGGCACCCCTCTTTCATCCTGGGCAGGGCTGGGAGTGACGCAGGGCATGAGGGGGGAGTGCTCCTGCCGGCTGGAGAGGGGTGCTGGGACATCCTCCAGCTCCTCTCCCACCCTGCCTGCACAGAAAGGGACAGGCAACATTGTAGTGGTTAAATCGCTCCTGGGGATTTAATCGAGTTTGTGTCTCTTCCGCTGTCTTGAAATCGTGGTGCGATGTGCTATTTGTACACAGTTCAGGCATCAGTAAAGTCACCCAGATTTCAGGTTGCCACACTGCATTTTGCTTGTTTCTGAGAACACCAGCTTCCCTAAGGTCAGAGCTGAAGAAGGTTCAATGCCAGAAGAAAAATCAAACCAAATGGATATGAAAAAATCAGCAACTAACCATTACATACTTCTTACCTGCCAGACTCCTTTTCTGCCTTACCACTGAAATTCCTGTCTCTAGTCTGAGATATTGTAGGAAGCTAAAGGAACTGCTGGGGACTCTTTAGCTTCCTTTACAATAAAATAATAGTAAGTCTGTAGCAATCTCTAGAAGAATTGAGCTGTAATAAACATTTATAAAGCTTAAATCTGTTTAGTCTAAGTACCTGAGTATTTTGTTCCACAGCAAAAGGAAGCTGATCTACACAGTACTACTAATTTGTTCTTATGATTATTTTTAATTATTATAGCCATAACATCATTATTTTTCTCCATTTAGGTCTCTACCCTTCAACACTTTAAAATCTTTAAAGCATCAAAGGTTCTGATTCTTGGCAAACATACATCTATTAAAAAATCCTTACTTTCCAAATTAGCCAATTATTCTGTTTCAGCCTTATATTTTGGAAGTCTGGCTGTGGTTACTGTAATGTAGTTTATTTACTTATTCATATGTATAAGGTGACCATCACCATGGTTTCTGCATAGGGAGTGTTACGTGTCTGTCAGCCTTGCCATTACAGATTCACTAGACTAGTGATTCCAAAGCATGCAACGCTATCCCAGAGTAAAATGTGATATGGCAATAACTTTTCCAAGAAATACTTTGGTTTAGATCTATCTGCTTTATTAACATCACTTTTCTTTCCGCCAGACTGTCTGTGTTTGTGTTTTGGTATATAAAGTGTATAGCATGCATCTGCTACAATGAGATTTCATTTTGAACACATGTGTAGGAAGTGAATATTTTCACTTCAGCAAGCCTTTAAAACAAATCAATGTACAGGTTATTCAAGAGCCTTGAGTAATCACTATCTATCTGTCTGTCTGTCTGTCTATCTATCTAACTACCTGTATAAGTAGAAACAGTCCTTCACCTTCTGTGAAGCTTTTTACATTGAAAAGAGCTGCCGCTGTCCTGTATTGACCCACGAGATTGCAGAAGCTCCTTTGAATACTTTAGTCTCTCTGATAAGTATTTGTGAATTAAAATGTCCCAGGAAAACCTGGCCAGGAGAGACTGCACCCACTCAGGATGCAAGCCCTCATCCACCTGCAGCCAAGTGTGGTTCATTCACCCAGGTAAAGATCCTGTCATGTCAATAAATCCATCTTTTAGGCACACTCCAATGTTGACAGTGTAGCAGATTTCAATTGCTCCTTGGTTACTAAAGCACATCAGGGTACTTTCAGAATTTCTTAAATATAAATCCTTTTGTAAAAAAAAAAAAACCAAACATCCCACACTTCCCCAAAAATGATTCATTCACACAAAACTGTCTTTGAAAACACTGCCTGTTTAACTTAGAGTAAGGAAGAAAATTCAGAGCTAGGGATTGATGGGCTAAATAAATTAGACTGATATCATTGTAATCTTCCTCAATGAAAGAATGAATGAAGCTTTTTCAACTTTAATTTACAGTGCCTGGAATTTCCTTGTGTTTATAAATTTAAGCCAAACCCTTATATCTGATGTTAATGTCAACTTTGCATTACTGAAATTAAATTTTTTATGGTTGAATAGGTTTTATTGTGTGGACATTTTGGAAGAGGATGTTATAGTTGGGTCTAGCGGAGTGAGCCAACAAAAATAATAGTACATGATTTAAATTAAAACCTATGGGGAAAAAATAAGAAATAAAAGATTACTGACATGGATGCAGTGAACTAAGTGACGACTTCTCTTGAAAAACATCCCACAAGAAAGAAGGGTATATTTTCAGTACTCTTTTTCATTAAGCATTTTAAAGAAACAATTTTTAATGGAGTAGGCTGACTTCAAAAACCGTGTAAGAGGATGGTAAGGAAAATTACATTAGGCTAAGAATAAATATTTAGGCACAGTACTTGATTTATGATCAAATTCTATACCTCTAGGAATAAAGAAGTGTGTGCAATACCTAATATTAACAGCAAGAAAAGAACCAAATTTAGAATCTATGCTTGCAAACTTTATTTAGTCTAAGTAGAAGTTTTTCAAGGAAATCTTTCCGTTGATCACAGTAAAATTATTACCAGGAGTGAATTTTTCCTTATTAGAACCTATGTTCCCAGGGAAGAACCTGAATGTCAAAAAAAAATATTTAAGGTTACTGAAACATAACACTGTCATTAGCTGGAGAAGACACTTCCGAGTTATTGTCACTTTATTTTGATGCTAAATTGTGGCAGGCATTACTGACAAGCTGGAAATAAGCTGTAAGCATTTCCTTGGAAACTTTAGCTCTGACAGATTTAAAAGGCTGTCTCTTAACCTTTTTAATCAAAGAATCATCCAGCCTCACTCCCCTCCTGTCCCAAGAAATCAAGGATTAGCTATTTCCATGATAAAACAACTTTAAAATGACTAGTTGCAGTCCCAGTAATTTTTCTCTTGCAATTTGCAGAAAGGAGACAGAACTGTAACTTTTACTGTACTACTTTTTGTGTGCTTGTTTTTCCCATGTTATTTCTTGCCGGTGTAAAAAGTCCACATAAACCTATATTGGGGAGGATTTTGCAATAATTTTACAGTCTTCTTGCTGCTGTTGTACAGGCTACTAGCTGCTGCATGCCGGAGGCTGGGAAATCTTGCTGGTGTGTGTGGTGGTTGCAGTTCACCTCTGCGCTGCCTGGTTGATCTCCTTGGCTGTGGGCCTTCACTTGGTACAAGGAAGCAAAAGAAAGGATACACTTCTCAACTAGCTCCTGCCCGTTTTCATGTGGTGACAAAGTGTTAGCATTTCAGGGACTTAAAATCTAACTTAGTAAATTCTTAAAAGCTTAGAGGATTTTTGAAGAAATATAGGGGGAAAGCTGGATTTTAACCCTTTTTGGAACAAGGAGTACTGCAGAGTAGTAGAGGATAAGGTAGTCTCGGAGTTTCAGGTTTTTGAGCAAAATACTATTTCCATTTCTGAGAGGCTGTGACAGTCAGTGTACTAGTAATTGCAGGTTTGCTTAAAGACACTGTCTCAGTCTTGGTATGTAAGCCCTCACGTTTTGCTTAAATTCATCCATTTTGTCACAACCAGTGGAGCCAGATGATATGTTTCCCTTCACTGTGAAATGCATTTAATCATAAGAGTCGAATGCCTGCGTAGTGAGAACATTTTTATAATCCACTGTACCAGCTTGCTCACTTCCAGGATCTGACTGGTGCGCTCATAAAATCTTTTTGCTGTCACACTGAGATGTTTCATTTCTAACTGGAGCTCAGCTGATGAGAAACATCAGAGTTTATGATTACCATGACAGCGGGACTCTCACAAAAACATAATTAAAATTGTCTTCCTTTGTGCATTGCATGTGTGCAAGACATTTAGGACGGCCACCTGAAAAACTCAGTCTCTCCATGTCTTTTGAAGGGTAATTGAAAAACTAAGTATTTACTGGTATCGTGCAGATTGCTGCAAGGAGTCACTCCTATTGTATTTTCCTTGGATAATTGCTCAAATTGCCCCCTGTGTATGCTCAGGGTCCTGAAGGTGCCAAGAAACCTGATTGGTCCTGCCCAGCCTTCTCCCACCCTGCCCATGGCCCCAGGACCCCAGCTCAGCTAACCTTAGGGCTCTTAGTCCCTGCCTCAGCAGAATTTGGTCCTTGGTCCTGCTGCTTCCTGAAAGCCCATGATCCCACTCCTGCACCACTCAGCTTTCACAGCACCACAGAAAAGTAGACTTTTTTAAGCTTAAAAGAATCATTTAACATCTCTATGAAGTTCTATGACACATATTTACTCACTTTTAGTTTATGTGGAGGTATGGCAAATAGAGACAAGTGAAATTATGCATAGACATAATTTAGCAATTTGGGCATCCTGTGCACGAGTGTGTCTGTATGCACATCTCACCAAGGCGCATAAATGCTCTTTTGGACACTTTCCTTCCTCTGTGAATACTCAAGCTTATGTTTTATAGAAACATTTAGGAGTTTTGTTCTTTTGAGGCAGTAGTGTGCATGAGGTACAAATATATCTATGTAGTTACAAGCACAATTAGACACTCCAATAAAAGAAAGCAGGCAGGGAAAAAAGCTGAAGGAGAAGCTGTTCCGTGGTGCACCCCTCCCTGAGTGCTGGACTCATGCTGTGGGTGAGTGCCCTTGCCTCCCCAAGGATGGCCTGGATAATGCCTCTGGTTCAGCACCAGCCACTTCCACTGATTTACACCCACCCAACTTTTGATCCAGAAGGCCAAAAGATGACTTTCAGGGAAAAGCTATCAGATAGGAGCTAGAGCGTTTGCAGCTTAGCAGGCAACCTCCAGAGGCAAGAGGCTGCTCTTTGTGAAAAGCAAAAAAAAAAGTCATTCTTTGGGAGTAACTGTGAGGCACATGAGATTTCTGATACTGGAGTATGCAGGACAACTTAGATATCAGAGTGTGCTCTGAACAGACAGTAGGTATATCAAGACAGGCTCTGCACATTAAATGACACTAATTGGAATAGTTGAAAGTTCGCAATGATGCTGCAGAAAAGGGGCAGTTTGGCATAGTCATTTAATCTGGAAATAGCTTTAAAAACTGGAAAACATATCCCTGAGGACAGTCTGCCAGCTTAACACCCTGGGTTCTGCAGTCCTCTGTGAGCCAGTGCTATTCTTTTTCTTTATTAAAACTTGTACTAAAGAGAAAGGCAGCAGGACCAGCTTGGGGACAGTCCTAGGCAAATACTTAACAGTGAAAGATACAGTGAAGGGGAGAGAACAGTGTAAGCTTTTTCCTTTAAGCTCCTCATCTAACATTAGGAAAATCAGACACACAGTTATTTGACTGCAGTTCTTTATTTAGCAACTCTCCTTATGTTACAGAGTAATTTGATAGGAAACACCTTTTTCTATGGTTGTAAAAACTTCTATTCTTAGGTAAATGTTCTTCCAATGAAAAAAGAAGAAACTTTCAAAATCACTTCTAAGTTGGCTCAGATACAGGCTCTAGCCTGTTTTAGCATCAGCACAAACCACTGTGTGATTTTGCTGCATGCAAGCGCACTTAGATAAATACATTGATGCTGCTAAGAGTCTGTGTGTACAAAAGAGGCCCCTTGGCACACTAATAACAAATAAGCAGAGTGGCATTAAACATGTCACTTCTACCAGAGGTTGGCGTGTGACAACCATACACATTTCTTTTCACACTACATTATTATCCCTTTTTCCCCAGCAAAGCCTCTCCAAACAGATGTTAAGTCAAACGGTAAGATACTTTCATATTTCTGCAAAGTGTAAAGCATGCACTAAGAAAATGAAAATAACATAGACTATAGAATAAGAATTACATGGTAGACTGGATTTTAAACATCATACTTGTACAAAAGCATTATTGTTTCATGTGAATAGGCAACTAAATACGGTGATGCAATGAATGAACAAATGTAGATACTGGACTTCTTTTATACACTCTCACTCCTACCTCACCATATATGTAATGTGATACAATAAAAGCTTTCATTTCGTATACAATGACAGAGCTTAAATAAGCAGGCCCGTTTTTTCTTATAGACAAGTATCACCAAGATAAAGTTTGGAAACAGATACACAGAGCTTTTCTTGGGGAAATAAAACAAAGATTTGGGGAAAGATCTGTGAGAGGTGATTTTTCATTTTCTGAGTAAAATAAATAAAAAAACCTTACCTCAGATATAAACATATTGCCTCTTCTTTCCATAAATATGGATTCTTTTTAAGAACATGCAAACATGCAAACCTAACACTGGCTGAGTTAATTAAATGTTTCAGAGCATGAGCCTTTAGAGAGGAAGTTGCTGGTGTTGCAGTGCTCAGAAACAGGCCGAGTCCTTACTGAGGCAGGAGTCAACCTGAAAAGCTGGACAACGGACAATCCTCTATTTGCAAACAGTGCGAGAAAAAGAGAATGAGTAGCCAGTTGTCCTCCTATTCCAGCTGTTTATGATACAAAACACGGTTCCACATAATCTGGAAAAGGGCTTCTGAGTGCTAAAAGAGGGTGTAGCCAAAGCGTCTTACCTAGTGCAGCTACGTAGCACTATGAAGTATGTGGAATACTTAGTGAAGATGAGACACAAGACCCAAGCAGTCACAAAACACAAAGAAACCACGGATTTCTCCCCTGGCATAGTTACTGCAAGGCCTGGCCCAGCAAATGATGGTGTTGCATCTATAGGATTCACGGCAGTAAAAACAGAAAGTTAAAAATCTAGATTCATATTTTACTCTCCTCTGTATGAATAATGTACAAAAAGTCTGTTCAGAGCAGCCCCACATGTTAGAAATATTTGGAGTAGCAGGACATCAATGTCCTGCTTAAACCAGTTAGGCACGCTGTTTCTGAAGGCATGGTAATCCATGTGAGCACACAGCCCCCTCAACAGGACTATGAAATGCAGCTTGGCATTGCATAAACCTGCAGAGCTAGCCTAACACTGCTGAAAATTCCTCAGACATGCTGCGGGACCACAGTGCATGTGTAACATGAGTGCATGACCTACTGGATGCAAAGGGGTTATTTAAGATCATGTGCACTGCCATCGCATTGAAAATCCACAGAAATTTTCGGACTCTTCAACAAGAATGAGACTGCTGCCCACAAAGAAATTTTAGCTGTAATTCCTCAAGGTTAACCCAGCCTCCATCTATGGGGGAAAAACAGGCACTTGTCCAGGAAAAAAAAAATTTAAAAATCAGCCATCAAGCAATAATCTTACTACTTTCTTGCCAGTAAGTCAGTCAGGTTTTATGGGGTTTTCCTTAAGTGGACAAGCAGCAAGTGTTTCAACATCTTACATCTTTATATAATGAAAGCGATAAAATAAAGAATTCATAAAAGGAAAGGATGAAGTTTGAGAAATATCATGCTAACATTTATTGCAAACAAGTTGCCTGAGACTTGGAACACCGGTGGTACCTCTGCCTTGGTGATGGGTATGTGTCTCCTTCATCTGCAGCAATAGCTCATGTGCAGAGATGCTGGAGCACAGCATGTGTAAGCCTGGTCTAGAGGGATGCCCACAGGGAGGAAGGGCTGAGGCAGACCTCACTGTCTTGAGTTTTAAGCTCCTTTTCCTAACTTCTAGGTAGAACAGTCTTTGTATTTCACAACAGTTGCATACCCTACATAAATAAAACTCTTCATTTCACACCTGGTTGTGCCCTCGGAGAGGAACCACTGGCCTTGGTGCAAGCAGCTCATAGGAGGTTCAGGTCAGGACTCTATAAGCAGACAATTCCTCCAGGAGCTCTCTTTGCTGTCCCGAGGAAAGCGAGACATGTTTACATGCCGTATTCTCTTCCTGAGTTCATTTTAAAAAATAAGCGACAGGACTGTGGGATTTCTTATTTCCTTCCAAATATGAAATTAGCACATAAAAAACCCACAGGTCTTCAGCAATGCACTTTGTTTGCACACTTCAGTTAATTGCTACTTATCCTGTCCTGTGAGGAAAAATCTCATTTTACTGCCTCTTTCCACAGTGTTTAACTTTGATATAAATATGTCCAGTCTTCATGTTAGAGGATTTTTTTTCTTAACCAGAAACAGTTGGCTGGAGCATAACTTAAATTGATTTTTTAAAGACATAATATAATATTACATCCTATTATACAGCAAAAGAATTGCGTTGTGTCTCCTGCCTTATGTTCCTTACCTCAGGACCATCTTACTGCCTCAGTGAGCCTATCTCACTGTGTGACCTGTTTAACTGTAATCATACCTTGGAGTCTTTGATTACAGTAAAAGCTGATGCCATGGTGAAATTCCCTTTAATATTTACATAGTGAGACCTGTTGAAATGATGCAATGTCCTTATCTGAAGTGCATTACCTCAGTGTGTCTGTGAATCAGCATCATTAGGTCTGCATGAGTTCATCCTTAAAAAGGATTAAAAAATATTCCTTGTTTTGGGAACAGGATGAAAAACACTGCTGATTGATAGCAATTCTCATTTCATGTAGGGCTTATGACATTTCTGGCCTTGTTCCTTTCACTTATGGTATTTAAGAGTTGAGAGTAAAACTAGTGATGAAGCAATGGAAGGACAGAGAATTTTGGTGTACACTGCAGTTTTTCTGCAAGACTGTGTATATATTTTTTTTTTTCAAGATTATTGCTCCCCTCTCCCCCCCACCCCCAGTTCTTTCTTATCAAAATTGCTTAGGTCAATTTACTTATGACTGACATCTGAATGTGTAGGACATCCTCTGTGGCTAGCACCTTACTAAAAGGCAGGATGGGACAACAAAAGAATAGTAATATTTGCTGTGCTACAGACGTAACGCTAATAATTCCAGCTAAATCTACACTGGAGTTTGTACTGAAACAACAAAAATTTATTTTTTGTTATGTTTAATACAAATTGGTTTATCATATTTTAATTGGGTTAACATATAAAATATAATGTGTTTTCAACTACAAATTACATTTGTCTTATTTGTCTGGGTAGAATTTCAGGTCCCTATTATTTTATATGGCTTTTCTGGAGGAGGGTGGGAAAAAGAAAGTGGTAACCTTTCAGTATTATAGGTCTCCTTTCAATAAAACACATCTTTTATATTTTTTCACACTTGTCTCAGCATCCAAGAGCACAAACAAAAAAGTGGTACATTCTTCCAGGATCAATATCATATTGTATCATATCTTAGATAAAAAGGCTTTCTTTGTGAATCATAGGTTGAAACAAATTTTACACCCACATTTGAATTCATCATTAGTGGTCACTGTGGATGAGCCCAGGAAAAGAAGCACAGGTTCAAGGAGGTGATTGGTGATAGCCAACATGGTTTCACTACAGGCAAATTGTGCCTGACAAATCTGGTGGCCTTCTGTGATGCAGAAACAGAGATGGTGGACAAGGGAAGGATGACAGACATCATCTTCCTGGACTTCTGCAAGGCATTCAACACTGTCCGTCAGAACATCCTTGTCTTTAAATAGAGAGATGTGATTTGAACAGTTGGACCACTTGGTAGATAAGGAATGGGCTGGATGGTAGCACTCAAAGGGTTGTGGTCAACAGCTCAGTGTCCACGTGGAGGTCTATGACAAGTGGTGTTCCTCAGGGGTCAGTACTGGGACCGCACTGGTCAATATCTTGTAAGTGACATGGACAGTGGGATCGAGTTCACCCTCAGCAAATTTGCTGACAACACTAAGCTGTGTGGTGAGATTGACACACCATCCAGAGGGACCTTGACAGGGTGGAGAGATGGGCCCGTGTGAACTGCATAAAGTTCAGCAAGGCTGGGTGCAAGGTCCTGCATGTGGGTCAGCACAATCTCAAGTACAACTACAGGCTGGGCAGAGAATGGATTGAGAGCAGCCCTGAAGAGAAGAACTTGGGGGTGCTGATCAATGACAAGCCCAACATGAGCCGGCAGTGTACACTAGCAGCTCAGAAGGCCAACTGTGTCCTGGGCTGCATCAAGAACAGTGTGGCCAGCAGGTTGGGGGAGGTGATTCTGCCTCTTTGCTCTTGTGAGACCATACCTGGAGTACTGCATCCACATCTGGGGTCCCCAGTACAGGAAGGACATAGAGCTGTTGGAGTGAGTCCAGAGGAGGGCCACGGAGATGATCAGGGGGCTGGAGCACCTCTCCTATGAAGACAGGCTGAGAGAGTTGGGCTTGTTCAGCCTGGAGAAGAGAAGGCTCTGGGGACACCTAATTATGGGCTTCCAATACTTAAAGGGTTCCTACAGGAAAGTGGGAGAGGGGAGTGTAGTGATAAGACAAGGTGCAATGGCTTTAACCTGAAAGAAGGTAGGTTTAGATTAGATTTTAGGAAGAAATTCTTTACTATGAGGGTGGTGAGGCCCTGGCACAGGCTGTCCAGAGAGGTTGTGGGAGCCCCGTCCCTGGAAGTGTTTAAGGCCAGGTTGGATGAGGCTTTAGTGAAGGCTGTCCCTGCCCATGGCAGTGGGGGTTGGAACTAGATGATCTTTGAGGTTCCTTCCAACCCAAACGATTCTATGATTCTGTGTTATGTGAGCTCTAAAAGTTTCTGCCAGTGTGGACTATAAGAATAGCTCTAAATTATTCTCTTACATTGATCAATATAACAAGAACCAATTTTCCTCTTGAAGCATTTTGATGAGGCTTCATTTCTTCTCATCATTTTTCTTCATATCCTTTCACTTCAATTATCAGTTTTGCCAACATCTTGGAGTTTTGGCTATCAAAAGCATTTATCTGAAAATAAGAATTTTTCAAAAGCATTGCTATTATTGCCTATTTTTCAATTAATAAAAAAAATCTAATATAACAATATTTTGTCAGAATTTATACAACAGTGTCATACAGTCAATGCATTTGTGTCAGCCAGATTGTGAAGAAGAAGATGTAGTCATCAATATCACTGAGTTTCAAATGTGGATTTCACATAGACACTATGATTATTGTATGTTTAATCTATTCTGAAACAATTTAAAGATTAAAAAAAAAAAGACTTTTGGCTATAGTAGATAGACATAGGTTTTGTTTCTAGTGTAGTTTTTTCTCAAAATCAAGTTATATCCAATAGAATTGGGTACCTCAACATTTGTTGTTTGACATTATCACATGTAATCTCATTCACTTTACTGTGAGATTGATAATGACATTGCCTGGACTGGCTGGTACTGTACTGGAAACCCAATGAAACTACTCATGTTCAGGAAGAGAAAACTGCAGTCTGTATAAAACACCATGCATACTGAAAATGTACATGCATTCATACAGAGATACAGTTACCTTTATGGAGTTTTGCATCAGTTCTACTATCATCCATGATATTTTTTTTTTTCCGATAAAGACTCAGTGAAATATAAAATTGTAACCATGAGACTGAGAAAATGTATTGTGCAAGGTTTGCATTTCTCATAAACGGGGCTACCAACACATGGAAAAATGCAGAAAACATGTGTAAACATGACTTGTATTCCCTAAACCCCCTCCTTCCTCCTAAAACAATAATCAAGCTGCTAATGCTTTAAGAATGCAACCTTGTAGGCTGACCAATAATTTGTTTAACCCCTACTTATGTCTGTAAGTCACTTATCTGTCATATTCAGATGTGATGTCCTTGTGGCAGAAGCCATCCTTTTGCTCTATATTTGAACAGAGCATTTCATATTGCAGCTGTGCTCTCTGGTAAGATCTCTGTGCACTGATACATAAAAATAGTATCATTACAAGGCATTTGGAAACTATCAAGATCAAAAATGGCTTTATGTAGGCTCTAGACTTCTTGGCAATGAATGGTTATTGATACAGGTTCAGACAGCCATCCACGGGCTCTTTAGCATTTTATCTAGGAATTACCACAGCAAGAGCAGATTTCAAGAACCATCTCTTTAGAGGAAAAGAGAATCCGATGCCAAGAGACCTTTAAAAAAGTCTGAGGGACAGATACTGAAACCTTCACTCCCATTACACAGTACTGGATTTTACATCTGATCTCATTTCTTCTGCTAGAAACGAGATCTCACTGCTGGCAGCATACGTGTCTAGTGAACTCATCTAGAAAGAGGAGCAGAACCGAGTCCTGAGCTGGACTGACTGTCAGTGCTACTGTGAGCATCCATTCTCCATCAAGACACCAGAACTCACTTGTCTTACCGACCATGGAGAAAATCCAGAAAAATGTTCTAGGGGAAGGGGTGATTTGCTTTAAAACATAATGGTGCAAAAAAGCTGTTAAAGTATATAAAGTATCATTCCCCTGTGTATTAGAACAGATATCAATTCATCCATATGGGGCTTGAATAAACGAAAGAAATTTCTCTGCGAGTTTTCAGTGAGTAGTGCAGGGTTTTTTACTCTTCCTCTTTCATTACCCTTCCTCCTTCTTCTTCTTCCTTCAAGAAACTATATTATTCATGCCAGGGCCTTACTAAATCAGGTATTTAAACTTGGTCATGCTATATAAACATAGTATGAGGGAAAGTAATTACTTATTATAGTATAATCTAGCTAAAATTAGGCACTGATCCTGCAGTATCTATCTAGCATAGACCATTAATTTTTAAGAACTGTTTTCAGCTTGATGTTGGATAGCAATAAGAAGAAAATATCACTTCCAGAACAAGTATTACAAATGTAAGGCCATAGATTTAATACTTAGAGAGTTTTATATCTTCTGCATGTAAATGCCATATAAACTCTGTGATGGTTCCAGAAAGCAAGACGCTGTATTGTTGCATTTTCGTTCAAGAAAACTGAAGCACAGTGACTCTGAAGTGCTTACCTAAAGAAATCAGAGAGGCACAAGAGAAAAGAGCTATTTGCAAAAATCCCTTAAATGGAAAGATGTCAATAAATTGAAGACAAAATTCCTCTAGGAATTTGATGAGTTTTGATAGTCTTACCATTTGGAAAGACTGTTTAAAGGTGATGGCACTGTACAGTAGCAACCAGCTGGAATATCTACCTGGAAAGCAGGAAAATGACATAAAAACAAGTTGCACTTGAAAGTGTTTCTGCTTGGATTTCTGTGGGCAAAAGGCAGCTGAATCAGTCACCATAAGTACTGGCCAGAGCTCTTCTTTTTAAAGGGAATTGTTTCTAACTCCACAGTCCCTGGGAAACTGAGGTAACCTCTCCTCTTTGCCTTCTTTAATCAGCTACCATTAGAGCTAGTTGTAAATATAGAGAAGGCAATTGTTTGCTTGTGTAAAATGCCGCAGCTCCTCTCTGGAAAAACAAGCAAACAAGCAAAAAATTCCATGTCACAGGTGTATCTGGGGACTGTCAGAGGGTGTGTTAGCCCAGGAAGGAAAAGTGGGTTAATTTCAACTTACCAACTGAACTGATTGCATAAGGAAACATCAGATGGCAACATCCCGAAGAAGTGTTCCTTCACCAAGAATAAAATGCATGCTGTTAAATTGGAATTAATTCATAGGCAGCCAGAAAGCATACTCTTGATAATGGTGAATGAGAGCTATAACATACAGGAAATTGGTCATGCACAGCAGCGTGAAGAGTTCAAAAAGCCTAAGAACAGAAGGAGTTACAAATATCCAAGGAAAGTCTCTTTATGTTTAGTGAAGTCTGTGAAAGTACCTTTCTACTAGTACCACTCTCTTGCTCTCAGGCAGTGAAGATTCCTTCTATGCTTACGTATGTGCTTGTATTTTTGCTGTGGATGCCATATCTGGGGCTAGAGTCCATGGTAGGAAGAAACTCAGGTATATGCTTGTACCCTAGGCTATCCTGAGTCTTTTGCAAAGGAACTCCATATTTATGTGCCAATGTGCAGCTGTACTAGATTGTAGTGGACCTCTGTATTGCTGCAGCTGGGGTACCAGGTTGGTGGGACATGCTCTCCATGGGGACAGGGCCTTTTCTGCAAGTGAGATATGATAGACCATGGCCTAAACTCTTCAGAATGGAAGGACCATTGATCTGCCTAACGCCCTCCTGACTGAGATATTCTGAAAGTTACTGAATATACTGATAATCAGGAAGGGGTAAAACTGTCCTGTTAACAAACAAGTATAGAGGAATTGCACATCGAACTCAGAAAAACATATAGCTCTTCATTGTTATTCTTTCCCTAGAAAACACTGGATATTTTTCAGGTGTCCTGTTGCCTGAAACTCCTCAGAAGACAAACAGAAAGATGAACAGAAAGAAATCTGTACTGGACCTAGTCTGAGTATTGTAGAAACTGTATAAATAGCCTTATTTTCTATGTTTAATTAGAAAAACCCCACTCAACAAAAAAAGCTCCAAAACTGCTTTTTTTGCAGCTTAAGTTTCCTTTTCAGTATCTAATTCATTGATTACAAGAGCTGAAAACAACAAAAAGGATCACTTTGCCACACTTCTCAGGGAATAATGAATGTTAAAGTACTTCCACCTTCCACACTGGGAGTTGTGATAGAAGAATGAGTTGTTCATGGTGCTTTTGTGCCTTGGCTGCCTCCTGTTTTCCTCCCCTCTGCTCCATCCTCCTGTGTGTTCCCTGTGACTTCTTCAACAGCTTAAGAGGTGGATGGCTTGTCCCGCTTCAGGGAACGGGTGATCTCCCCCCACTGACACTGCTTTCCATGGTCACAAGTTCACGAGCGTTGCTAGAGTTTCAGACTCAGAACTGAATGTCTGTGGGACTTACAAACCATTTCCCTGTCTGCCTCTGCTGGCTGCTCCCACTTGTTGATTTATGCTCGCGATGCTCCGCGCTGCAGCATAAATCTGGTTATGTAATAGAAACTTGATAACAGAGAAAGTCAATACGGGAGGGCAATAGGGCTGAAATTACACACTGGCACTACTTTTTATTAACCCTTTCACAGTTCACTTCAGTTGTTTCACACAGACCAGCTGTTTGAATTTGGGGAGAGGATTTTCTTGCTACCTGTCGCACTTTTACTTCTGTCTTGCTGGAGCCAAACAGAAAAATTTTCTGGAAACACCATCTTTTTGCAACAAAAATTTCTTTATACCTTTGCTTTGGTTAGTTATATAATGAAAAATGATGATTTTTTTTCACTTCAGGTAGAATATCTATATAAAGATATTAAATTATTTAAGCAAAAGCTAGATATTTTATGTCACCAGAGTGTATTTGGCATGGAAAGGTTTTCTGAGGGAAAGCCTTTTCATCTGTTTGCTTGTTTGATTTTTGTGGCACTTGGTTAATTTCTTAGCCATAATTTTGCAGCTGAGCCCTGGTGTCTGTGAAAGCAGGAGGTTTGGCAGGTCCACAGAAGGACTTCTGACAGTTACAGTCTGCATCATTCCTCATTTTAAGCAGTAAAGGTATCTTAAGGTTGTAGTTCTTTACACCATTCATAGATGAAACTTCCTCTTTATGTTCCTATAATCTGATTCCTGCTGTTATTAGAAACCCTGTTGTTATTAGAATCTCATTTATCACAGATCTTTATATTCATGGCTTCATTATTTGAAGTCCTGATGTTGATACAATTTCAGTTTTTCTTATTTCTTGACTGAAGCTAGGGGATTTGCATATTTGATATCTGGGATTTAGGGAGAAACATGGAGATGAATATGAATAAAATCATTATCTGTTCTTCAAGGTGAGCTTTACTTCTCATGAATAAAAGTAAAATACATTTGATTTCATATGCATATGTTCTTTATAAAATTCTGGTAATAACATGATCCTTCTGTTACTCAGCATAAGGTGAATTGAATCATCAATAACTGAAATATATATGAAAGACATTAACAGAGTTGATATAAAGCAATATTGAATTAGCGTCCCAAGAGCAGTATTATGAAATATGAAGCTAACACTGTTATAAAAACTTGTCTGGAAACCATTACTTGAAGACTGGAAGAAGTCTAAAAATCCCACTTTGTCCAGGTGCTCCTGAAGTTGCTTAGCAACTGCCTCCTTAATCACCTTCTCCGAAATGGGAGGTTTGACAGAGGATAGTAATTAGGTGGTTTCTTGAGGAGGGTCAAGACCTCAGCACACTGTAGCCAGGATGTCATTTTGCCTTTCAAAAATAGGTGTTAATGAAATGCCCATCCACTGCAAAAGCTCTTCCACGCTGACTTTCATAAGCCCTGTGGCTTCCTCACTGGGGTTCTGTGTCTGCTCTTGGAACAAGGCACTGTCAAAACTGGCCCTGGGTGTGCTCATGATCTCTTGCTATACCATCCCTGGTTGGTGCTGACAGCATCAGATATGAATGATTTTTCCCATCAAAAATACAAAGATGAATTAAAAAATTTCCTGTTTCAGAGAAGAGGAACTGACAAGGGGCCCAGGTCTCCTTACTGACTTTGCCAAGCAGCTCTTACCTGTGGGCATCACAAACATAAATAACTATTCAGGCAGGAATTTGGGGTAAAAGAACTTTAGCGAAGTACATTAGGAAAGAGTGATTATTTTGGGGGTTTAAACTTTGGGAAAGAGTTTTCTGTCATCACAAGAAATTCCAAATTTCTTGGAAATCTATCACAGTAATTGTACTAATGAAAATACAAATACAGTTTGTGTTCCCATCAACATGAAAAAAAGTAATATTGAAGTCCTCTTTAATAGTTGGAGAAGGCTGAGGCAAAGGGAACACTGGGTTCCTTGGCCTTATGAGTCTCTCTTGGCACCGTTTAATTTTTCCCATTCAGCAACAATTCTACATTTTCCTTGTTCAGTCTTTTATTACTAATGTACAGGCTTTTCTTCTTGTGTACTTATCAAGTCTCAAATCCAGATGAGCTTTGGCTTTCCAGACACCTCCCTACAAGTCCAGTCAATGTTTCTGAATTCCTCCTATGCACAATGTCCTTCCTTCCACCTCTTGTTTTTTTGGACAGCATCTCACTAGGAACAGACAAACCTTATTAGGAGGTTTAGGAAGAGGTAGTATACTACATGCCTGCTCATTAAAGAGTCTTTAAAAAAAAATCCTTGTTGTTGTTTGTTTGCTTATTTGTTTTTAACTAACCAGTTCCCTTATGGGTGATTAATTGATTCCTACCAGTTTTGAAAAAAAAAAAGCCATCCCTAGCAATATGTTATTTATTATGATATTTTTCCTATCATCATGTGTTCATTCTTGCACTTTTCAATATGTACCTTCTGTAACTGCTGTTTCCTACTCCTTGGTCTCTTTTTTTCAACTTTTATAACAAAAAACCTGTTACTTTCTAATAAGCAGATGTTAGTTCATGATTTTTTTGGTTTTGCTTCTGTTTAAGACAGCATATAAACTTTAAAAAAATAAATTCTGTAGTTATCTATTAATTAAAAATTAATATTCACTTCAGAGTCATTCATAGTATTTGTGAGCTTTCCCTTCTTTGAGTTTTGAATGTGCTATAGAATCATCTCCGTTAATGTGCATACTGGAAAGCCATTCAGAATATTGCAGAATACTGCTATTCACCTCCAGGCTTTAGCAAAGGCACTCTCCAGTTCACCTGAGGCCTAAAACTTCCATATCTTTCTCATGTTGCAATTCTATTTGTATGTTATACCTCCCAGCCTTCAACTTTTCATTTCATTTTTGTGTGTGTGTATAAAATACACATTTATAAATTAATTTTGGTGTGTAGCATTATAGAAGGAACTAGACTACTGGTTACAGTGTGCAAAGTAAGGCCCTAATCTGACAAAACTGAAGCCAAATGTGCTTTTCAAAGTTGTTTATGCTTGTACTTGGCATGTGTGTATATGCTGGTCGATCAAACCTAGAAAATAATAAAAATTGCCCATAGATTGAAAACCACCATTGTGTATTGTAAAATACCCCTCATGTTTAAACCCCTTCCCACTCTCCCAGTTAAATTGCCGATCTCATTTCACATGCATGTAAAATGGAAAGTTTCAAAATAAACCTGTGAGATACTCTATCATTATTGTTACTTTTTCAACCTCCTCCTTTCCTCATTGCTGACTGTAAAGACCCTTGGACCAGATAAGCATTGGCAAGAGGATTAATCTCTGTTTGAGGAGAAAGTAGCAGCAAAGTCAGAATCCTCAGCTGGAGCTCTGAGAAAGTCTGTCCTGCAATGCAATCAAAAGCCTTGAAAGTTATTTTGCAACTGTGCTTCTATAAGCTCAGTCAGAACCATGATTCTCAAAATATAGGAAAGGAAATGATGTTTACTGAGTTAAAAAAAAAAAAGAAAAAAGAAAAAAGATAATGTTTCAATGCTTTGTGTGATTTAGGATATAATTATTTACATTAAATTAAAAAGCCCTCTATATGCATTGGTGTATCACTGCACAGCATTAACTTATTTAATGTGTACAATTAAATGTAATCAAAATGCCAGTTCAATTAATCAACAGAGGGAATAATATGTACTCTAATCAGAGTTCTTTACAGAAAATGTTTGTAGATGTTGATGCTGTTATTCGGGATGTTTTTAAATGCAGGTTGATTTTGTATTTTTTTAGAGTAAGAGTTATTGTTGTGATGTGCAAACTGTTCTATGTGTCATTTTGTTATCTGTTTTTGTTGTATTCCTTGCTGTCTGGAAATACTGCATTCCTTTATTCAGGAGTTCTGAAAATCTTGGTTTCGTTTCTGCCTGAGAAAGTACTAAGCTTATGTCAGGGTTTTATGAATTTGAAGCTGAGAGATGCACAGAAGAGCAAACAAGACTGAAGATGTTTTATCTACTAGCTAATTATTAAGAAAATATTCAAAGAAATCCAGTAAAGAGTGTGCTGAATTAATTTATTTTCTGTCCTCCCAAGCACTGAAGATCTCTTAAATGCATGGCAAGGATTGCCATAGTAGGTTATGGCTGATAGTTCCTTCGGGACATAAGAATTCATTGGTAGTTAAGATAAAAATAAGTGGGGAAGAGATGTTGGACATTCATCATCTACCCAACCTCACCGTGAAAAAACACAGAAAGCTTTTTTCCTATGCAACTTTCCTCCCTTCAATGTCCCCTTTAAAATGTGTGATAGCATCATTTTCCTGGGACATGATGGGATTTCCAGCACCTGCTGGAAACAGAGGAGTTTCCTACCAGTGACTACAGTCTTTTGCAAACCTCAGGTAGTTTGCACTGGGTGTGGGGGGGTGGGAGTTTTCTGTCTCTTCTCCAGGGAAGGTGGCCATCTGGACATAACATTTTTGCATTTAAGCCTTATGCATCAGATCACGTAGCATTACAACAGAAACACACCCACTACAATGGATACTTACATGGATGAGGATCGTTGACGCATTCATTCCCACCAGTCAGGGCAAGATACTCATAAATGGCTGATCCAGGGTAGGGTTTCCATTTTAAGCTTCAACATTTTCAAGGTGCCTGAAGTGCACACTGCATCTCTCACCCCACAGAAGTAGCTGGGCTCTCTGCATGGCTCAGGTATGAAGATGGGGTAAAGACCTTCACACTCATTTCTGGAGACATCTTAATCTGCCTTGCTGAAATTACTCCTTTGCTGGGGTATTTAACTTAAGCTCCCACTATGAAAAATATGGCCTTAAATCTCCTGGTTTTAGATGCTCTATTTTGGAGTTGAATTATTCTTAAAGCATTTAGGAACTGGTGCTTAGTAGACCACAAGCATGTTGTTTTTCTTCATTCTGGTCTTCATTAAGACCATCAGTAAGCAGAGCTATCCCCTTCAGGAGGAAATTCTTCATGATAACAATTTAATCAAGACATACAGAAAACTCTTTAGGCAAAAACTGTAAAGTCTGCCTTTCATTATCTCTGCTTTTAAAAGTTGGAGATACTGCATACACATTCAGTTTTGTCCATAGTTGTAAAGGATTTTTTTTCATAACATGTTTACAAGTAACAATTAATAATAGACCATAATTTTTATTATGTATATGATAGTATTTTTCAAGTTAGAATTAATTCCCAGGAAATACTAGGAGTATTGTACTTAGACACATTAGTAGACATTTTGTACTGAGCATCTGTGAAATTTCAGGTGTTATATTTTCTATTGCCTTTTTATTTTTACTCCATTTTTGGAAAACCAGTATATTCTAACTATATGATAATTATCTTTGTCACACAAAAAATCTTATCTTGGAACATATATCCCTTATATTTTATTCAAATTTAAGAATCACCAAAACCACTGCTTTCATATAAGTTTGGGAGTTTCTTTTGGGATACAAGTTACTTTGTGGTAATCTGGAGTAAAAAATTACCATCGGATCAGTTGCTCTTTATTTAATGGTTGAATACTGAGACTGTATGTTTATTATACAAAGAGAATATGCATATGATCAGGCACTACTGAGAAAGTGACTGACAGCCTATGCATGCATAATGCTGTCTGCCCTCTTGTGACTTTTTATGTGTCCATAGGCTTATTCACAGGAACATTTAACAGCATGAGTAACTTTATATGTGCCTGCAATCCGGTGAAGTTAATGAAATCAAATATGGATGGAAATTCACAGTGTTCAAGCACACTAAACTTAATGCAATAGCTAAGGAAGTTATTGCTGACTTACTGGAAGTAGTGCAGCAGAACTAAAGTGCAAAAGCAGCTAAATAAAAGAAGTAAAGTTAAAAAAAAATAAAAAAGATGGAAAAAAAGAAAATGACAGGCCAATGTTGCAGACATAATGAAAAGGCAACAAAGAGCAATATACAGTGTGCTTAAATTTCCTCAGCTCTTAATAGCAGGGCTATATGCTCCACACCATCTGCCAGCTGTGAACAAAAAGAAAATCACACATACAGGTACTGTAAAGTACAATCTAATTAGTGTACTAAAGCTTAATATATTTGAGATTTTTTTGGTAAATATAAAAACAATTCTATTAGAACAAATCTATTCCCATGACAATATAATGAAGAGGCTTATGCTTCTGTAATAAAATGTTTCATTATTCTGCATCATGCCTTACTGAATATATTATATAGTCTCTTGTACAGCAATTAAAATGGTAATATAGAGAAGCAGGCACACAGAATCTGAAGCACTATAGCATACTGAGCAGACTACCAAGACTTGACAACTTTTTCATGGATCTGTCACTCTGAGATGTGACTTTCTTGACCTTTGTGACTTAAGATAGGACTCTTTAACAACAGCAAGAACAAGCAGCAAAACCTTCTCAATTTATCCAATACTAATTGTTTCTCCAAATAAAAGAAAAAGCAACTTCCTTACATCGATAAACAAATGTGTTATGTTTTGAGTATTTAGACCATCCATTCTTCAGTCTTGAGGACAGAGCTGCAAAGCCACCGCAAGAAAACAACGGTGATGCAGAATAGCCATGTGAAATTCTACCGCAAGACTTTCATGCACAGAAGCATGACTTTGAATAACCAAGTTCTTTCCCTTGGCCATTCAAGTACACCGATGATACAAAGCTGTGAGGAGTGGCTGACATACAGGAACACTGCGCTGCCATTCAGTGAGACCTGGACAGGCTGGAGAGCTGGGCAGGAAGGAACCAAATGAGGTTTAATAAAAGCAAGTGTAGAGTCTTGCACCTGGGGAGGAATAACCCCATGTATCAGTACAGGCTGGGGGATGACCTGCTGGAGAGGAGCTCTGCAGAGAAGGACCTGGGGGTCCTGGTTGACGACAGGTTGGCCATGAGCCAGCAGTGTGCCCTGGTGGCTAAGAGAGCCAATGGGATCCTGGGGTGCATCAAAAAGAGCATTGCCAGCAGGTCAAAGGAGGTGATCCTCCCCCTCTACCCTGCCCTGGTCAGGCCCCACCTGGAGTATTGTGTCCAGTTCTGGGCTCCCTGATATAAAAAAGGCAGGGATGTCTGGGAAAGAGTCCAGCGGAGGGCTACAAAGATCATTAAGGGCCTGGAGCATCTCCCCTATTCAGCATAGGCTGAATGAACTGGGGCTGTTGAGCCTTGAGAAAAGAAGACTAAGAGGGGATCTTAGCAATATTTATAAATATCTCAAGTGTGGGAATGGTCTGTGGAGACAGGACAAGGGGTAATGGCTTCAAGTTAGAACATGGGAAGTTCTGCAACAATATGAAGATGAACTTTTACACAGTGAGGATGACAGAGAACTGGAACAGGCTGCCCGTGGGGGTTGTGGAGTCTCCTTCTCTGGAGATATTCAAGACCTGTCTGGACACCTACCTGTGCAATATGTCCTAGGGAACCTGCTTTGGCAGGGAGGTTGGACCTGATATCTCTTGAGGTCCCTTCCAACCACTACAATTCTGCCATTCTGTGATTCTGTGATTCAGGAATTACAAGAAACACTGGGATGAGTCAGACTGTTCAGGAGTCAGACAACAGGGACCTCAAGGAGGAGGTCTATGCCCAAGTAAGATTCAGTCTCCATGTTGAGCACCACCATCCACTCATCATGTTAGGATATCGTCAGGAACAACGGTTCTTCTTTTGCGTGGTGGCCCAGTGTGGTGTTTCAGAAACTTCTTGAGGAGGCAACTTTCCCCTGGATGCTTGTGTTATCCCTTAAGTTCAGTACCCTTAAGGGTGGCAAAACCCAGCTATGATTACTATTGGGAAATATTTACTCTTACCGTCTTGTTTTAGATGAAATGAACCCTTGCTGTCAATTAAAGACAGCTAGGGACTGTCATGCTGTCTGCAGTGCACAGCTGGAAACAGCAGCAGAAAGATACTTGGGCCTGATGATCTTAAAGGTCTTTTCCAACCTAAACGATTCTATGAATAAGTGAGAAAAAACGTGGATCTGGTGCCAGGTGGCTAGGTCTTTAGCCAGCACCTTTGGTTCACTTAATTGTTTCTGGGTTTTTTGCAAGCAGAATGCATAAATATTCCAAGGACTCATAACAAGAAACATACCCCTGAGTACCATATTGTGAAACCCACGTGAGGGACATGCTGTAAAACCAGTAACAAGCAGTTCTAGAGAAAAGTCTTTCCAATGGAGAATTTCTTGATCCCAAGAGAACGGCAAGAATCTAGTTTACCTGGAGCTGATTTTTAATAACCACTTCAGGAACAGACCAAATTGCCTTTACAACTACTGCTATAAAGGTTTTTTGGTATTGGAAATTAGGCACAAAGTTTAGACAATTTCAGCAGCCCTGCTGAGTTGAAGGAGCCATGTTTCAAGTGTTGCTGGGTCTAGCTTAGGTCCCTAAAGTAAATGGTCTGGATGATTTTCTGCACGTTGTGCACTCTTGGTGACAAAAGGTACAGTGGCATATCAGCTGTGAAGACAGAGATCACACATTGCATACTGCTCCTGTTGAAGCATTTGCTTCAGAATTTAATCTTGTCTGCTTGAGGAGTCATAGTAACACAGCAGTACAAAACACGATGTGTTTTAAGCAACACTTGCCACAGTTGGTAATGCGACATTAGGATTACCATGCTTATTTGCATAATACAGAGTATGAGCAACCTTCTGATTAATCCAAACGCAAAAAAGAACACTATGTATTATAGGTCATACTACATATCTCATGGCCCTAGTGACCAATACAAGGCTGAAGCCACTGAAAGAATAAAAGAAACACATTCATGCCCATAATTAAAACAAAATACTACCTTTGTTTTTTTATAGGCCCAGTGCTTATAAAGGCAGTCATAGTTCTCCCAACAGCCACCTCTGGGATATGCCATGTGGTCATGTCACCTTGTTCTTCTTGGTCCATAAGATGAATGCCGATGGGTTTATTATTTTTTACCTTTTTAATTACACTGCCCATGTGCATTTAAATGTCAGTACATCCTTGATGCTGTTATAGATAATATCTGGGACAGTGTTTGAGACTGCTAGAAACTTTTCATCTACTTGTGCTTGCTGTACTTTCCACCTGGCCCAGAACAAAACAGATTCCCCATAATTTATTTATGTCACCTCAGTACTAATCACTGCGAATAAATTTTCCAGGAAAATTTTGTTCTAAATTGGAAAAGGATTTTTAAAGGTTTCACAAATTCCTAGTCAGTAAACTCTGGGGAAATATCTTCTTTAACTCTTTGCAAGTACAATGAATGGGTTGATTAATTCCTGAGAAATGTTTTTAGCGTACAACTTAACATTAAAATCATACCCTAGAGAACTGTTGGGAAAAGAGGCAGGGGGAAAAAAAAACATTGCATAAATGTATATAGAGGGACTATTTTCTCATTCCCAAAATTGGGCAATGCCAAAGAAGCAGCTGTGAGTGTCTTACAGTGTTAGCAGCCATGGGCTGATGGGACAGGGACAGGGAGACTAAAATAGGACTGAGATAGAGAATGAACACAGGAGATTTGAATGACCTTGATGAAACGTGTCTGGGAAGGACAGAAGTTGAGATCACATAGGGAAAGGAGGCAAGGTATTGAAAGAGAACTAGAAGGACTTGGGAAAGATGAGCCTGGATCGCCATGAATGTTTTCTCTCTGTGAAATGCATGCTTTGCATGTTGACAGCTACCTCCTATTGCCAAATCTATTCCTACATCCACTGTCTCTACAGACCATGCAGACATACTGTTTATATGCACAATCCTCTGGATTTGCTAAGCGGGCAGTTCTAATTCAGCAGCATTTTCTAATCTCTACTTAAGTTGTTGGTTTTTTTTTTCCCTAAAATGTATAGCAACCTGGTTACAGGAAGAACAACAAAACCAAAGCTTCACTCAAGGAAAGTACCAGGATGCATACTACTGCAGGAGATTTTTGAAATGTGTTACTCTTGAGAATACTGTTGAAAAAGTGCCCACACATTCTGTAAATTAAAAAAATATATTGAACATGAATATTAATTTTCAGAAAAAAACCCAATTGAGGTTTTGCTGTTGTTCTGGGTTCTGTTGTGTTTGTGGAGTTTGGTATAGACCAAGAAGACAAAATTGGTTTACTTTTCTCAAGATTTGACTACATAGAGGTAATCTGAAAATATGAATACAAATGTCCATTGTATTAAAATGCACTAAGTATCTGTATGGATTGGTTGAAGTGTCTTAGTGTGCAGAAAGTGGGTTAGGTTTATTGAAATGTGAAAACAAAAAGAAACCAAAAGTGGAATAGACAGGACTCTGAGAGTTTCTAAAAAAAAAAAGATCTGTAATATACAGATTGTTTTAGCTTGGGGTAAAGAAAGACAGGATAGTGGTTAGGGAGAGAGATCACAAGGCTTTTGCGGAAATCAGGTACACCAGAGCATGGTAAAAACATTGCTCAGTTTCTCCCATTCCCCTCCAAGTGCAACCAGTGCATGAAGTCTCATCTCACTGCCACTGTGGCTTGAATACTTTCCAATCTTTGATATGTTCCAAACTATTATAAATTCAGCTTCCCATATAAAAGTTGGAGCAATGTAACATGCTTTTGGTGTGAGACTGAAAGCAGACATGGCTACGTCCCAGCTGGTAGAAATGTGGCAATGAATTTCAAATAAATTTCAAACATTTGTTAAATTCCTCCTGAACAGTTTTACTTGCTACCAGTAAAATGTAGGTGCCATAACTGAAGATTTTTAATTACACTTACACTGAAAATAGAGTATAATATTGAAATAGTTTGTCTTCTGTTCCACTAGCCTGCTGCCCTTAAAAATTCCAGAGTAAACTTTCTGTTTTTCTTCTCTCTCATTTTCTCACTTAATTTATTATTAAAAATCTGAAGTTTCACAGTAGTCATTGAAACCACGTGGATTTATATCTAATGATCTGCCTCAGAGCTTAAAGACTTAACTGATATATATCATAAAAACTCCTTTGTTTTTTTATTTTAGAAATCTCCAAGTTGTTTTCTTTGAAAAACAGATTTCACCAAATCTATTTCCATAGATTTATGCCCTGCATTTGGCTGTCTTACTGAAGACAGTACATTTACATTAGCAAAAAAGAAAAAAAAAAAAGTGATGATCAAACAACAGGAACCCTTTAGTAGAAAAGGGCGTGCCATGCCAGCTCAGTTTTTAAGAGCGGGCCAGAAGCTACAGACCTTTCACTTCAGTGGAATTAAACTAGTTCCTCCCAAAGGAGGTTTTGCCTCTCCATAGTCAGAGCAAAGTAGCTATCTTAGTAGTTTGTTATTACACTAAGTTTAATTACATATAAAGTATGGGAGTTGAAACGTCTGACTTTGACTTGTAGAAATAGAATTAGCATGTCCTATATTCAGTTGTCCACTTAAGATTTTTCTTCTCTCCTTCCTGTCATGAAATGAAGGACACTCCATCCAACGTCCATGGACACGGGAACAAGGGAAGATGTGATAATGTATATTGTACATTTGCAAAGTCAGTAAATTGCACTAGCTGCCAACGACTGTGGAAAAGATTCTGCTTTTCCTTGCTTCCATCTGCTGGTTTCCTTTTGTGTTGAACTGGCAAGGCAAGCCGCATCTCATCATGTGCAGTTGGTGAAAGGCTATTGAACAAGAAAACAGCAGTTTCTTATTTTGCATCATAACCTACTGTATTTCATCACTCTATGACATTCATACACAACAAAATGCAAAGACAATTATACAACATTGTAAGCTGCTAGAATGTAAAGTTACTAGTATTTAGCGTGGCATTTTTTTCACAATTTCCCCAAGTTTGTTAGCTAAGAATCTAATGAATTGGCGTGGTTTTCAAAAGCGTGCTTAAAAGCTTTCGGTTTATTTTACTATAGTTAGCAGTTTCTTAAAAAAGCATTTTAATTTAAGACATTAATTAGTTGATTAACTTTAGGCATCCAAGTCTGAGGACTTTCAGTATTTTCCAGCAGTTGCAAAAAGTATTTTACTGAATGTGTAAACATATCAAGATTACAGTGAAATCCCACTATTTATTAAAATAATTTGTTGACTGTTCAGAGCCATTTCCATGTGAATATTTTTCTTTTGCATTGCAATATGTATGATTGACCAATTTCAAATTTATTTTTTAGAAGTTTGCAATCTTTTTCTTTAGTGCTAAAAAATCCACTCTTTTGAGACTATGTAATATCCTTGGCACACAGACATTTGAGTGATAGAGGGATTCTCTTTAGATGAAGCTTATAAAACTTGAATATCTGAATATCAATTGGATATGATGCCTATCCCTATACAGCCAAGATTAGTTACTCTATAAATTGGCCACTCTGGGATGCCTCTCTCCCCCTCCCTTTCTGCATTAATTTAATAAAGAATAAAAGCAGATTCTAAATCATCCACATTTTTAAAAAATAGTCTGGAACATAAGATGCAATTCATTTTACCTAACTATAAATGTTTATAATGCAGATGTCTGCATTGGAGACAGTCTGTCCCTTCACTTGTATTGTGAGGAAAACACTTTTGGAGAGAAATCAATCTTACGTTCTTCAGATACTTGCTTCAAGGCAAAATGAATGTTTTCTGAACAATGCCACCTCCTCTTTATTATCTGTAGAGGGGCTATCTGTAGATAACCAGCTCTTATGGGTGCATCCCATCCGGCAGCAAGGTGATACCTGTTAAATTTTCTGTTGTTGCCAGTAATAATGGAAAAACAACCATGTATGTCTATCAAATTTTTGGATTTTGAGAAGCCAGTAAATGGGTCATAGTCAGAGTCGCAAAGAAGATGGTGGTAATTTTTCAGCAAGCTTTGCTTTCACATGAAAGCATCTGGTCCCTGAGAAAATTGTCAAACACAGGAGAGCAAGGACAATGTTTAGACATATTCTATAATACAATCAAATAACTGACCCAAAAAAACCTTCAAGACTTAAAATTAGGATAAAGCATGTTTTTTTCCTTCTTTTTTTTCTCTTTTTTTCATTAATTATACTAATCATCAATTTAACTGCTAAAAATTAAATTATTATATAATGTTATAATGAACAAACAAGAAAATAAAATGAGTAAAAAAGTCCTCATAGAAATTTTAGAAAAATGTAACCAAGCCAATCCATAACTCTTAGTAAATTCTTCCCATTCCTTACACAAATATTTCTATTTAATTTAATTATATACATGATCTTGACCTGTTATTCACCTCAGCCTCATCTGAGCTACTTATGCTGCTAGATGGGTCTGAACTAAACAGACAGATAATAAATCTCAGTGTACAGGTGTACCAAAAGCCTTCATGCAGGTCTGATCATCCTTGCACTAACTTGTGTTATGGAACCCATAATGTCTTGCCTCATTATATGGAGAGGGAAAAAAAAAAATCACCATTCTCAAGAGTTCACAAGAAGAACTTGACTTTAAACAGGCTGTGATGGGGCAAGACTAATCCTGACAGTCTGAACAACAGACACCAATCATTATGCTGTGGCAAAACTCTTCCTGGATCCTCAGAACCCCAGAGGGACATTACCATGACTCAAGAAGCCCGATATGAATATTTAATCTCTCTAAAATTGGATGATTATGCAGATACTGTGCATCTGGGAGAGTTGTTCCCCAGGGGCTTATAAAAATAAATACTACATCTAAAATGTAACAGCCAAAATGCAGGTGGTGAATTCTCTCTCCACTGCTTACTTGCAGCCTTACTTGATTTGTCCTGATGTGCCACTGAAACAAATGGGCCTTCCCTGAAAAACAATTGCTGAGGCACATGCACCATCACAAGGGATGAAGGCGCTCATCACTGGAATATGAGGTGTTCCTCCAAGCCATCTACTACCATGTGGTTGATGGGTTTGATGATACGGAGGAGAATAGTTTATAGGATTTCTTTTTAGTGCGTGGTATATTAGCGTCTCACATTTTAATGAATTCCATAAATAAAAGATGATGAAATGCCAATGTTTTGTGAACTACATGCAGTTAGTTTCATCTTGAAATCTGGCTACATAAACAATGCTGTAACCAACATTTTTTACCCTGTCTTCTGTGTTGATATTCTTGGAATTAGTAGTTAAACAGCAATAGATCACTTTCATTACCAAAAATGAAATATTGAGCTAGCATCATTCTGGGTTTTGTACTTTCACCTCAGCTTCATCAGTCACACAGAGCAATTGATCTGTTCTGGGTAATGGAGACCTGTCTTCGTGTGAGAAGCAATTTGTTGTTCTATCTGAGGCCTTTGGCACACTTCACTGTGGTGCTTTAAAACAGCACCTAAAGTGGGGACATTAGGCTCCATGCCAGTCACCTGGTCTTCTCCACAGTGTTTGGTACCAGACTTCAGGTTTTCCTGGAGAAGAGAGGAACTGAGACCTAGGCAAACCCCTGACAATAGAATTTTAACAGTGTCATTTAAAGGAGTGTAAACTCTCTTGGAAATGACCTTTTTTTTTCTCCCCCTCTTTGGACGAAAATAATAATGAAACATTCATCAGAGATTCTGGTTCCGTGAGGAACAAACAGCAGCTTGATGAGCTTCTACAACTGCTGCTCATGCACATACCTCGAGGAAAAACAGAGAATTAATAGCTTGTTTGCTTTGCTTAGTGAGGGAGAAGCTGGTGCTTGTAGGAGAATATTTCAGTCAGAGAAATTACTAATAAATACATAATTTCTTGCTTATTTTCAGGGGAAAAAAAAATCTAGTCTGACTTCACACATTGATCTTTGTGAGACGTAAAACCATGCAGTGCAAAGAGGCTGCTGGTGGCAGAGGATCTTAATCCCTTTTAAAAAGTAATGCCTGTGCATTTAGAGCATTGCCATGGAGAGAGTAGAAAGCTCGAAGAGTTTCCTTTGCCCCTCAGGTGGCCGGGCTGGAGCAGAGTGTCGCACTGCTGATCAAAAGCAGAGTGTTTGTTCTTTAACCTCTCTGCACCCATCCCCAGTAAAAGAACCAAAGGTCACAGAGTGAAGAGGTTACACTATCTGCCACCCCAGCCCAGCAACTAAGCCTCTAGCAAACACATTAGTGTTTAATTTGTCATTCCTGATGGTGTAGCACTGGTGCTTACTGTCCCACCACTCCCTGGAAGCCATCGGTGGGGGCTTTGGGGGGGGGCAGCGGACCAAGGAGGAGATGTGCCGGCCAGGAAATGCATTAGCACCTGGGGCTGGGTCCACATTCTTTGAGACTGTCACCTTACCTTGAACAGGGGGTTTTTACACACAGCTCGAGGGGGAGCTGGGAAAGGACAGGAAGGCAGTGGCCACACCAGTGAGTGGCAACCGATGGTTCTCCAAACATCTCCCCCTCTCCTTTCCCCTGGTCTCCATCCTGTACTGCTCTGCAAACAAAGAGTGTTTTGATTGCTTGGATGACAGCACAGGAATTTGCCTTTTCAAAAGCACTCCTATATATGTATGACCTAAGTACTGTAACCAGAAGCACCTTTAAAAGCCTTAAAAGCCATCATGGGGTATGGAAGCTGTATCAGTGACCTGCTGCATTTTAAACCAGAGTTTCTAACAAACATGTAAAGCACAAAAACAAGCCTGCACATTAGCCCAGTGGCATGATGGGCAGCAGTCAGGAAAAAATGGTTTAATAAACCTGAAGAATAGTTGCTATTGCTTGTGGTTATGTTTGATTCCCTCTAGTCTCTCTGTTTACAAAGTCCTATGTTTACAAAGCTGTCTCAAATATACCATTTAAATTCATTGCATAGTGTACAAAAATCAATTTTCCTGTTCTGCAGCCAAAGGGCAGGAGAACTGATTTTTGCGCACTCCAGGACTGCTTCAAACTGGCCCATTTGTGACAGGGTTTCAAACATACATTATGCCAAGTTAGATGAAAGGCACTACAGGGTGATTACTTACATTAAGAGTGTCTGGGGAGGCAGTCATAGTTCTCCAAAAAGGAGAAAAAAAATCCGGGAAGTCTGAGAATGGTGAAGGCAGGTGAGGAAACCCGTGTGCTGCAGAACTGCTCAACTTAAATGGAATTCTCAAATTTAAACCATATTTTACAAAATTTGTCTCCCTGAAAGTGCATATACTTGGTCTCTCATGTGCTCTGTTTTTTCCATTTTAGAGTTTCCCCTGCCCACTCCTAATCCTGGTGCTCTCATGCTTTGCTTCTCCATTCACTCACCAAACTTGTTTTTCCATCTGTCCATCATCCTGACTTTAACCTGTTCTAAACTTAACTCCTGCCCACCCAGTACTCCAGCTCCTGAGATGCTACTGCCCATAGCTCTTCCCCAGTCTTCACCTGTATGTATGGGCCTTTTCACCTACCTTGCTATTCATTGTTCTGTCCTCTTTGCTCTGTGAGCTTTGCTTATTCCTGTTCTTGATTGACTGAACACTCTGGAGAATGTTCCTGAACTTCAATACTCTTTGTGAATACAACTTTTATAATTTCATATCTTCTATCATCCAGAGTAGGTCTTCAGGTTTTATTTATGTCCTCTCCTAACTCCTATTTGCAAAAGGTCTTTACAGCTTTTGGTTTTCCTTTCCTTAGCTTAAAATCTCACTGGCATCTCAAAAAGTAAAACTCCTGTGCAGCCTTCCTGTGCCTTTGTTGTTTACTTCTCTTTACTGCATCATACTGAGTTTCCAAAGCCATCTCCAAATGCCTCAGCTCAAGCCCACCTCCTTGTTTCTCAGTTCAAACTTCTTTTCTCCACAACCCTGACACATTATCAGCCACTTCCTTTATCTGTTCATTAAGAAGGACATGGAAGTCTTGGAGCAGGTTGAGAGGAGGGCTACAAGGATTATCAGAGGGCTGAAGCACCTCTCCTATGAAGACAGGCTGAAAGAGTTCCGCTCATTCAGCCTGGAGAAGAGAAGGCTCAGAGGAGACCTTATAGCAGCTTTCTAGTACCTGAAGGCTTTGTACTACCTACAGGAAAGCTGGGGAAGGACTGTTTGTAAGGGCACATAGTGGCAGGACAAGGGACAATGGTTTTAAACTAAAGCATGGTAGGTCTAGATTAAACATTAGGAAGAAGTTTTTCACTATGAAGTTGGTGAGAAACTGGAACAGGTTGACCAGATTGGTGGTGGTAGAGGCCCCACCCCTCTAGGCATTCAAGGTCAGGCTTGATGAAGCTCTGAGAAAGCTGATTTGGTTAAAGGTGTCCTTGCTTACAGTAAGGGGGCTGGACTAGATGGCCTTTAAAGGCAGCTTCTAACCAAACACATTCTTTGATTCTATGATTCATTCTTCCTCCCTTATCTGTACCTTGTTGGGCTCTTTGTCATTGCCACCTCACCCATCTCTCCTTGTCTTCTTCCCCCTCTTCTCTGTCTCTCTGTCCTCACTTGAATGGTCTCACTCTGCCCCAGGACAGGACATGATACTCTGACTCCTACCTCATTCCTCTCCAGCCTTGATTCTAATCTATACACGATATTGCATTTGCCTTTATAAAAGTTAAAAAAAAAATCCCTTTTATCTACTTGTAAAACAGTCTTTTCCATTATGATTATTTTCAGTCTCTCTCTTGACTCCACTTCCCAGCTCCTCTTAACCAGCTCTTTGTGGACTAAGTAGCTTTTCAGGTTTTTTCCTACTTAGCATCACATTCATTGAATCTTCTTTCCTCTTTTCTCTCTGTACCCGCTACTCCTCAGGTGATAGTGGATTATCCTTTTTAAACTGGTTTCTTCCAGACAGTGCGATCTTACTCATGACGTTCATGTTAGTGGTTCTTAGCATCCACAAACTCTTCCTGGCTTCTCAGTATTTTCTCACAACTCTCACCTCAAACATGCAAAAGTGAATATGTATGATGAAACCTGAACATCTTAT
Organism: Zapornia atra; assembly: GCA_013400835.1. Classification (NCBI taxonomy): domain Eukaryota; kingdom Metazoa; phylum Chordata; class Aves; order Gruiformes; family Rallidae; genus Zapornia; species Zapornia atra. The sequence continues at coordinate 20,806 of VZTU01002273.1, read as the reverse complement.
TTCCATCTTCTTTCCACCTTCTTTATTGGCAATTTTTGTTGAAAAAAATTGTGAATGCATACACGCCTCTCACCTCTCTTTCCTTCTGTCCTATTCACATAGATTCCACCAAAATTCATATACTTGCTATCAATCCAACATCTGAAAAACCTCTTATCTTCCTCTTTTCCAGTCACACACACTTTTCTAGTCCTCTATTTGTTTTAGAGTTCAGGTATCTCTCTCCATTGAGAGTCTATGGAGAAGGAGAGATGATAAATTTCATCCTCTTGCAAAATAGCTCATGGGTAGAGGAACTCTGCAAGTAGGAGTATAAGTAATGGAAAAAATGGAAGATTAGATGAGAAAGATTTTAGCTCGAACAGAGGGATTCCAGATCTTCTTCCTTTCACCAGGGTGTAGTTTTGGCCTCTGTCCTATCTACTTCCCTTTTCATTCTTTGAATATTGCAGTCCTGGACATCTAGAGAGTACTCCTATTTGGAATATCACTTATTGGTTAGTTTTCATGTTCTCATGTAAATCTCACCTAAATTTCCAGTCTCCAGAATGGAAAGAGCAGAAAACCAGGCCTGTGTCCTGTATCAGTGTGATAGGTTGTGATGCACAAAATTTTCCTGCAAGCACTCAGTGATGTTACCTACAGTCTCAATCACAAAAGGTGAAATCTGGGCCACCCAGAGCTCTGAGGGTGTGATGGATGTGCAGGGTTGCCACATCAGTGTGAATGCATAATGATGGGCACTTCTGAGAACATAGGCAACACCACGAGATACACAGTGACTTTAAGGCTGTACTGTATTGAGTAGCTGTGAATGCCCAGCGGCATGGATTATTGTCTGGGACTTTGGCGAGTGGTTTCAGTCGAAGTAAGTGGGACAATAAATTAGGGACAATAGATTGACTGATGTGGGTCTTTTGTCCAAACTTACCTTACCTCTAAGTGTCCACTTGATTTTCCTCTTTCCTAAGATGCCTGTCTGCTACAGTAGTGTTAAGTCTCAGATCCTGAGCATCAGGAAAAAATTACAGTAGCATTCTTATTCTGCAGGTGGCTGTTGTTACCCTAAAGCCAAACACTAAAGCCAGGATCCTACAGGCTTCTTCCCACTGATTCTTTTGAACATTTGGCAAATGGCAATTAGACGGCTAAAGCACTTTCTGATTTGGGCTGTACACCAGAAGAATCACAGAATCATAGAATCAGTAAGTTTGGAAAAGACCTCCAAGATCATCTAGTCCAACCATCCAAATCTATAACATAATAAGAAACAGTCCAGGACCTTTTGAGGTCAAAGATGGTATGGCAACCGCTAAAAAGACCTTCATGTATGTGTTGTGTTTCTCCAGTTTTGATTGCAATATTGGGTTTGTATTTTCAAAACGTATTAACAATATAATTATAAAATAACAATTCTGAGGGGACAATTAGGCTTTATTTCATTGAGTGACAAAAGTCTCAAGAGTGTCAAGAATTTAGGAGTGTTTATTGTACTTAATGTGGCTGCTTTTAGATGGGCACATAAACATTGGAGTGTTACTTAATTCTTTGTAAAGGAGATACCATCACATCTCTTTGACCATCAGAATGTAAACTGGTGTCAACTTACCCTATTCAGATCACATTCAAAGCCGTAATTACCCTGCTGTAAGAACTTTATAGTCATTTGAGATACTGATCACAGCTCATGGGTTACTGTATATACTGATTTTATCCTAGGACTATTTTAATAAATGGAAACCTGTACTAACAACTGACTTTATTGATATTGTTAGTGCTGTTTAAATGTTTTATTGGTCTTAAAAGCCTAATAATATGAAATATTTTTATTATATAATTTGTGGTGTCCTAGGCTATTATATTGTAGGGAATGTGCTGTATTCACTAGAGAATGAGATCTGATGGTAACCCACTGCTGTGCTATATGACACAGTCACCCAGATGCAGATAAAACCAATGTAGGTACGAGAAGGTCAAAACTAAGAGGATAGTAAAATCTTTGCTATGAATGTCTGGTGGCATAATTCACACTCAAATTCTGATTTCATCCTGCTGTTTCAAAATGGAAGTGCTTTTAACCTAAACTAATTTTTTGCCCACAATAAATAATAATTTCAATTTTCTGTTAATCTTACACAGATAGCAATCTAGCCTTAACCTTTCAGTTGGCATTTGGGGGATAGGCACATCTCATGTTTATAATTGGTTTGCTGGGGTTTTTTTTTGGTTCTTTGGGGTTTTTTTAATATTTCTATATAGCTTGCCAGCAGGATATTGAATGAGAGTTTGGGGGATGTTTTGTAATTGTTCCTGTGCAGGACTTGTGTTTTATTCTCCCCATGATTTCTTTGAAATAAATAATAAATAAAATAAAAAAACTAAATAAAAAAGTGTTTAAAAGATTTGTTTGGTGTTTAACTTGATTATTTAAATAAGAGATAAGCAATTGCCATTACAGCAGCTAGGCAATAATTTCCTGGGGTCAGGGTCTCTCCTGCTCAGCATACACCCTTATTGTTAATGGAGCTGAACATGCACACACACATTTTCAGAAGGGAAGGTTAAACAATCCACATTTATTTTACAGTGCAAATACTTACATGACAAAACACAGACAGACTTCAGGAATCAATCTGAAGACTCTAAAAAAGAGCTTGAAGACCAAAGAGATTTAACTACCTAACCATTACTTTTCCCTCCTGAGTTCAAACCTTAGGGCTGCAAAACCATACTTAACCATCATAGCTCCACTTAGCCATCACCTAATCCTAATGAGGTGGGGGCCACGCATCAGTGTATTTCTCAGCATTTCTTCAGTGCACTGGATGAGCTCTCCTTTTAGAAACATAGTACATCTTGGGGAACTTAGATACAGGTGCCTACCAAACAAAAACTAACTCTTACTCTAATATCCCTACAAGGGCATTGCTCAGATATGTTTCATTCAATTGGACGAGTACCTATAGCAGTATTAAGTGGTAGGGGTCAAACCATGACTGCTCAAGCACATTTTCAGGGTGTAGCGGGAGCCAAAGATCAGGATTCCATATCAGTCAGAACCTTATCATTATACCACTTCATGAGTGGCCTCACTTAATATAACCCTTTTTTTTTCCTATATCCCTCCCCTACTCTCAGGTCAGGAGCAGCTTAGTCCTTTTTATTGCTGGAAAGAAAAAAAATATAACAAGCTTTTGGTTAGTTCTGAAAGCAACTTTTACATTTTTTTATCACCTGTGTTTTCTAGACCAGGAAGAGTAGTTCTTCACTTCAGGCAGAACAGGTGTGCAAATTACAGTAGGTGAGTGCAGACAGTTCTTCAAAGCTCTGTGACTGCAGCAGAAGAAGCTTTCCTGAGTAAGTCAATTTTACAATCGCTTTATAAAGAAATAATGTTGCCATTTTGACATTTATCAGTAGTAAAAAGTACATCTCAGGAAAATATTGTGACAGAGTTCAATCCGTTCAGCATTCAAATGACAAAAATTTTACAAGTGTTCCCTGTTTATCAGGAGTAAAGGTTCTGCAGACTTTAATAAGACTTGTATTGCTAAATACCTGAGAAGCTCTTGTAAATTTCACCCTGTGATTTTTGATGGTAATCCGTGTGAGAAATTGTTTCTGGGGACTGGCATTCATGACTAATCCAACACAGTTGGCTATTCCTGCTCCTATCCATTCTCTTCAGCCACTGTCCAGAAGATGTAAAAGCCTCTGGCAAGCATGGCTGAAGGATTGCCTGCGCATGGCAAAAACCTGAGCCAGTTTGGTCTCTTGCTTCCTTTTTGTTTCTTCTGACAGTTCCAGAGAAATCTGTGTAAGTGACATGGGAACGAGCTGTGTAGCTTGGCAAGATATAAAAGAGAAAGTAACGATGCTTGGTAATCAACCAGGAGTTGTTTGCTACAAGGATATGGCAGGACTCTGTGATAGATACAGTGATATTGTTTATCTTTAATAATGATCCAGAAGCAAAAATATGCTGATGAAACTTCAGGTTTCACTGTGAAAATGTTCTCCTGTAAATCACGTGAGCTGAATAGTTGCTTCTGTAATGGTAAGCAACAATAGAGAGATTCAGTAACTCAAGTGTCTCAGGGAGTTTCCCCCTCCTTTATAAAGCCAAAGCTCCACTTCCTAAATCGAAAAACATGTTAAAAGCAAAGAAATACTGAAAGGAGCACAAAACCCCTTGAAAAACCTGATATTGAAGAGATACAGTATATCAAGACATAAAGACTTTGCAGAAGCTGTGCTTCACCCTCAGAGAATGTGTATTGTCAGCTATAAAATGTCATATACCTCAAACATAGCAGTAAAGTGTCTTACCATGAATACTGAGGTGTTCATCCTTTGTTATTGGACAAGTTGTTAAGATGCATGAAATTCCAGCTAGGTGAAAGAGATATGTTTCATTTTGCATGTAGAAAATATATATGTATATAAATAGAACTGTGAGACTGCTTTATCTGTCAATTAAAGGTGCTCTAGAAATAATGTTGAAGTCCTGCATGTATCTGTGGATTGCTTATCTCAATCTCAAGTGATATAAATCTTTCCCACAGACTCTTTTTTAGATATTCCAAGCTCCCATTGCAGTATGTTGAACATTGAATTTAAAGTTAGGAAGTTCTCCAACGAAGAAATAGGATGCAAAACATATGAATGTATTTTGCCTAGTATCTATAGCCCGTTGTCTGAAAGCCTTTGACGTAATAGACAACAAACTTCCCTCTGCTTTCAGTTACACTCGTATAAATCTGGAGTAACACCTTTGGAATCTGAGATGAGTTCTGCCTCAATCCTTCAATTTTTAGCTGCTGGACCATGGCCAAGTTTGAATAACTGCCTCCAGTGCTGGGATTCTATTCACAAGTAACCCATAGGAGGTGCATTAGAAAACACAGCTCTAAACTTAAGAGAAAAGCTGGCCAATTAAGATCTGTGCCACATGAATCTACAGTCTAGCCTGTATGTTTCAGGAAAGGTATCTGTGTGTCCCATGCATGCAGCTGAAGAGCAGACGTGTCTGCACAAGCTCTGCAACTAGCAGACTGAGTGGAATGCACAGCTGCTCCTGGCTTGCAAAGAGAGGCAGGGTCCCTCTGCTCCTCCCTTTTCACATGTACCCCATTTATCAGGTTTTAAGATAATTTCTTAAGTAAAATAAAGAATCATATCTCAACCCCATTTTCTTGTGTTTTTAGAGCTTTAGGTGGCCTTGCAAGCCACCACAGGCAATTGTGCATGACACTTGTTCATTCATTCATTCTGCCAAGAAGTGACACTGCCACAGGTTTCACCAGCCAGTTGGGTTCATTGCTTAGGAAACCGCACTGCAAACCATGGGTCAAAATGAAGCTGACCAAAGTACTAGAAACAAAAGGCTTGGAGTTGTAAATTTCCTGCCAAATTACTTTGTAACCTGCAATAAATTTGCTTAAATTATTGCAGAAACTGCTGCTTTGTAACTAATACAAGGAATAACTATGATGCATAAATCCACTGATATCTGCAAGTCTAAAATTGTACTGTAGAAAGGTGACTAGACTGAGATCCAAGAAAATATTTTAAGCTCTCGATGTAAGGATCAGAAGCATCCTTCTGGCCCTTCTTTCACATGTGTGTGGATGTGTCTGCATGCTCAGGTTCTCTCCATAATCAATTATATTACGTAGGAAAAATTCACACGTCAGCATCATTTTCTTACCGCATGAATTTTGACTAATTTCATGCTTTGTTAGGAATACTTCCTGTCTTTACTTGTATGCTGAGTCTTTAATGTCTTTTCTTGTATTTGAGACAACTGTACAGTAACTGCATCTCCAGCTACTTAACAACTCATGTGTAATGTGTTCCTCATTTCAACAATTGCCACCACTCAGCTAACAGTTTCATTAATTTTTCAGGTGAAGTTTTGCTGATATGTGGTTAGGGGATTGAAAACATTGAAATCCATTACACTGTATTTCTCTGCTACAAGCTGCCCTTGGAGTAATTTACTTAGTGTTAGTACAACATCAGTCCACACCACTCTGTCAAAAACTGAAGAAAAAAAATCACACTTCTGAAGACAAGAGATAGTAAATCAGGTTTTTTGCACTAGCTCAGACAGATTTTCCCAATAATAAACTTACCAATAATATTAAAAATTACATCAGTTATATTATCTGCAAGGATTATTTTTGCAAAGGGAACTAAAAACTTATTGAGCTTCTGTTTATTAGAGAAAAGGGTGAAAAGTAAGATAATAAAAATGGAAATGTTATTTTTAAATTAATGATGGATAAAGTAGTTAAGGATTTTGCAGTGTCCAAATCATGTTTAGGTGAGGGATGACAAAATCCAAAGTCTTGCAGACAGTGAGAGCTACCTTGTAGGATAGGGCAGGTCTCCCATTGGAGACCAGTTGCTAGGCTGGCCAGCCTAGTCTGGAAGTGTTTACCTAGAATTAGAAATCACTAGAGTTTTAAAAAGTATCTATTTTTTTTTTTAATAAAAGTTGCTTTCTATTAAGTAAACAACTTCATCAGTCTTTATAGTCAGAATTACTGGGACTAGTCTTGACATCCATACATATCTGAATTCTTACAGGACTGTGAAGGAATTGAAGAAATAAAGAGATTTTAGCCCCAAAATAATGCCTTAAGCCCTAAATTACCCCATGATCTTAGGTTAAAACTCTTTGGAGTAAGCTGACTTATTTCTATTTACTTCATTATGTTCCAGATGAGGCCCAAAGGGATGTAAAATTTAAATATGAGAGTAGGCTTTTATTTACAGCATGCATGCACCTGCTGTGGAAACCTGAGTTACTTCCCGTTAAGAAGGCAGCAGTTCCTAAAAAACTATCAAATAACAGAAAATCTGCAAATCATACCATGCAGACTAGTGCCTATAGGGGACAAAGAAAAGTCTGGATGGAATATTCTGGGACCAAGGTTATACATAGAGCACAAGGGAAGGGCTGAGCTTTCCAACACCTTGCAGTCAAGAAAAATGAAGATTCGGCCTTGCTCCCTCAAAATGTGTAAATATGAAGAAAGTCTTACTGCAAAGATGTCTTCTAAATAACTGAATTGTGTGTCCTGTGCGCTAAAGGTTTTAGTGTCTGTACTACTTGTGATGGGAAAAAACCCCAACCCAGATCATTCAATTTAAAATTTTGTTGAGGGGTAATTTAACAAAGAAACCCCAACTGTGACAGTCCATAAACTGCTCAATACTTGAAGTTTTGGGTTGGTGTTTTGGGGTTTTTTCTTTTTTTTTTTTTTTTCCCTTTTAATAAAAAAGCAAGGGCAGAATGGCAGATGTTGTGTGTATGCCTTGGCAGCAGGATTAAAATTTTCCATTGAGTTTGGAGAGGTTTTCAGTTTCAACATGGGCATTGCTTCCCTTAGGCCTTCCTAATGCTTCCCAGGTGAGGACATTCCTGCCCACCTGGGAAGCCAGCTGCAGAGCCACAGCTCTCCTGCTCCCAAGGAAGGAGGCAGGGCTGGTGAGCAGATGGGGACTGCTGGATGCTAAAAGGGTGCGTTACCTGACCAAGTTGCAACACAGCCCCAATTATTGCAGGGCATTGGGTTCATTGTCAATTAGAGTGGCGGCAATGGTGAGCAGCAGCTGTGACAGATGGCTGGACTCCAGCCACCTTGTGGCAATGGGATCAGAAAATTATTACTGAAATCTTTAAGAAAAGAAAAAAAAAAAAAGCATGAAAAAGACCCCAAAGTCCCAACACATAGCTGTCAGTTAGTTGCAAAGTATAAAGGGGAAGTATATCTACAAAGACATTATTTATCTGTTCTCTATTAAGTATTATTTTCTGCTTTTTGAAGTCAAGATTTTGTTTATTACTTATTTCAAGCACATTTTAGCAGGATGTTCAAACAGAAGACAGTTTACATTAAACCTTTGCTCTGAGGGGAGCTTACATGATGCTCTATTCATAACTGAACCAATTTAACACAATTGTTAGCTTCTTAATTGGAGAAATCTCTCTCAAAACTTTACAGGTTCCATTTCTAAACAAAGCACATTGAAATAAATCCAAGACTGAACTCATTGTCTCTAAAACTAGGGTCATAACACCCTTCCCAATCTCATATAGGCAAGACCTTATACGGTGCGCTCTGAGGACTTTTCATTATTTTAATTTCCAGGTGTTTTGAGGTGTTGGGCACCTCTTTGCTGTTCTCTAGATGCACCCACTGTCAGCCTAAATGAAGAGATGCCTCAAACTCTTAAGTAACCAGCCAGGAGCAATCAACACAAGTGCAGTCGGCATGGGACACATCTTGACGGTGTTCTGCACCAAATTAAACTTCCTGAACAATTCAAGCCTTTGAATACAGAGTATAACACCGATAATCTGGTCAGATGTGTTCTTAAGTTTTATGGATACCATGTGGGCCACAGTAGTAGCAAATGTGCAGCTCGCTGAGGTATAATATTAATTCTCTGTAAGGAGGTGAGAGGGAACACAGGAACAGGGACAGTGGGAAACCACTTCTCTGATTTCATCAGCAGCCAATTTGAAAACACAAGTGCGGGATAGTCTAGAAATTGAGTGAATGGAAATTATTTCGTATTGAATAAAAGGTGTTGACAGGTAGTAGGTATACATCAAAGAAGAAAGCACATTTAGATTATTTGTCATCTAGATAAGTGATTCCTTGAGAAAGAAGTACCAAGAGGAAAGCAAATAAAAGAACAGATTATTTTCATGTTGACTTCAAACTAGTCTTTCTGCAAAAGGCTTTTCCCCCTCCAGATCCAAGCAGTCCACCAGAGATTTCCATCCAAAAGCAAAAAAGCATTTTCAACTATCCAGAAAAAAAGAAATCTCTTTTCATACAAAAGAAAAGTTTGGATAGGCTAAACATAAACAGAGCTAACAGGACCCGGCACACAAAATTAGAGCAATCTGTCAGAAATGAAAGACTCAAAACAGACTTTCAACAAATAGTTCAAAAGAGAAGGAAAGGAAACATTACAGCAAAGAAAACCTCAGCAGCATTATTAATTACTATATATTTTTTTACTTACATTATAGTGGTGTTTTGAGGCCCTTATCTAGAGTTAAAATTCAAGCCTGAGATATGAGCTGTTATGTATCTTATTGGTTAATGCCCCCAAGGGGGTAGGAGAATTGAAGGAAAGTTTAATCTCTGGTTGTTAATAGTATTGGCATTGGAGTACAGTCTCAGGACAACACAAAGGAAAAAAGGGGATTTTTTTGGTTTTGTTTGTTGCTATTAATTTGAGCTTTGTGATAATTTTTAAAATAAATTTAAAAAAAATCCTCAAACTGAGTTCAGCAGTGGAAAGGGGAACTGTTACTGCTTAGTGTTTGTGCTGCAAATGTTTGACTGACTTAGTCAAATTCTCCTTATCAATTAATTAATCAAAATCAAACCAAAAAATTGTTACCCTATCTATTAGAGTTTTTGTTTTTGGGGGGTTTTCATTTGCTTAACTTTTGGTGCAAAGGTTGTTTTTTGGAGGATGGCGGAACAAGAGAGCATTTTCTCTTCTCAAATACATTTAGAATTCAGCTCTGTCTGTCAAAACCGTAACTACAGCTGGTAAATGCTCAGCAATCTGAATCAGTGATGTATGCAGAGTAGATGTTTCCTTCGAGCTTTATTTTTGTCATTCTACAGACTTTTCTCCTCAACTGTGCAAACTGTGACCAGCCATTGTTCCTTTTCTCAAAAACTTCAAAAAGTGCTCATATCCAGGAAGGCAGAAAAAAAGAAAAAAAATCAGAGATGAGGGAGTGAGAGAACATCTGCTGTTTGGGTTTTTCAGGTGGAGACCTGATACACAAAGAAAATAAAGGAAGTGCCCGTGGTCGCACAAGCAACATGGGCAAAACAGGCGAAGAAATGCAGTTCTTCCAGGTTTCTTTCAGGCATCCTAATCATATAATTAGCTCTCACATTTTGAAGGACAAGCAGGTCAAAAATGGAAGGGACAGAGGCAAGGCTTTTAAAGAGAAGCGAATATTTGCATTTGTGTGGACTTTGGCCCGTATCTCATCAATAGGTGAATATAACTATTATAACAAAAAAACTTATTGATGAAAATAGATCCTTCTAAAATGCAAAGCTTACTGAGTAGCTTTGGATGCAGTTACCTAGATCACATAAAAGCTAAATCGGAAACCCCTTTACCTGCAAATAGTAATCGCTGCTCTGTATTTCAGTGAAGTGCTGAGATAGTTGAAATAAATAATTTTGAAAAGAATTGTTGAAAAAAGGCAACATATATTTTTATAATTATTAATCTACTCTGAAATAAAACTTTTAAAACTGTACTTTGCAATAATTTTAAATATGTCAAGGAAGTTCTCCATTCACTAATTATAGCACATCTGCAGTTTCATGCAGAATAGAAGTTGGGATCTCTGCAAAGGTTAAGTCAGATTTAAAATTAAAAGATACTTTCAACATTAAGCAGGTGAATAACTTTACACATGAGAACCATTCCATTTGGCACTATTCATCTGTATAATCACATATCATTACACTGGAGTTTAATTCTGCTAATCCTTATTTTGGGCTGGGTCACACTGCTAATTTTTTAAAGACTGTTCATGCATTTCGGTACATACTTCTTATTACAATGCAAAAGAGCTCTTTCATTTAAAAATACTCTCAAGAAAAAAATCTCTGAGAAGTAGCCCTTCTCTGACACTAAAGTTATTGTTTTGGCTGTCAATAGATAAAGGTAATTTAGCAGTTAATTGATACAGATGATATGCAAATGAATAACCACACTGCAGCAAGGAAAAAGAAGAAGGAAAAAAAAAAAGAGATAAGGCAGCCTTTTTATACAAGGCCACCTTGTAGCCTCTGCAATATCTTGTATATTGTTGACATTCCTTAGCTTGAGCTAACAGTAATATGCATACAATGCCCCCATCACACCCTTCACTAGCTCAGTCAACCCTATTCATGTGTTACACACCTGTGCATATTTGCAGTCCATTTAACTGCAGTGTGAGAAATATTAGCTTTCAAGGTGGGCTCAGTAAAGATGTTTCTCTCCCTCCCCCTTGCTTTTTGTACTTCACAAGCACAAAGGAATAGTTAGGAACTCACAGGCCCTACATCTTGCATAATTCTTGTGTTTGGTGCTATCATGGTATTGTATCAGTTTCACTTCATCAGATACATAGGGATAGAAACTCCACACCAGACCAGTATTTGGTTCTCTGTTACTTGTACCAGATGGTCTAAAGAGAGACAAAGTTTCTTCTTCTTGTATCTGAGACAATCACGCATATTAAATTGTCACCACTCTCAAAGTTCTAATCACTTACTAATAGCCCAGTACCTTAGGGAGATAAAACTTTCAATGCTTCTGCATTGCAAGTTTGTACCAGAAACTGTGGGAAATCTTTCAGGAAATGATGAGATTATTAATGGCAGTAATTCAGTAGTTTATACAACTTGTTACAGTCAATTCAAGTATCTCTATTTGGCTATGGCACATGAAATGCACTGTGTTTATCTTTCTGCACTAAAGTCCTGATCTACATGGCGAACTCAGTGGATGGAAGGGACATCACTATCTATTGCAGCCTGCACTTAAATTCAAAACAGTCTTATACCTGAATTTCCTGCTGTAGAAAGTTGATGGTGCTGAAGTGTGTATAGTCACACATGGGAGATATTTTGACACATTACTGTTGTTTTCATTGATACATCGGTTAAATTCAGGCAAAATTTAGTCTCAGGGTTGAACTGAGATCGAGGTTGGCCTGAAGTCTATTATCTGAGTGCTGGCCAGCAGATTGGGAGGTAATTCTGCCCCTCTACCATGCTCTCTCTTTCAGGTGAGACCCTACCTGAAATCACAGAATCACAGAATCGTAGGGATTGGAAGGGTCCTCGAGAGATCATCGGGTCCAACCCCCCTGCCTAAGCAGGCTCCCTAGCTCGTATTACACAGGTAGGCGTCCAGACGAGTCTTGAATATCTCCAGAGGAGACTCCACCACCTCCCTGGGCAGCCTATTCCACTGCTCTGTCACCCTCACTGTGAAAAAGTTCTTCCGCATGTTGGTGTGGAACTTCCTATGCTCCAACTTGCAGACATTGCCTCTAGTCCTGTCCCCACAGACCACTGAAAAGGGGCTGGCCAATTCGCCCTGTATCCCATGTCTAAGATATTTATAAACACTAATTAGGTCCCCCCTAAGTCTTCTTTTCGCCAGACGAAACAGTTCCAGCTCACTCAGCCTGTCCTCATATGGGAGATGTTCCAGGCCCTTAATCATCTTCGTAGCCCTTCTCTGGACTCTCTCCAGGAGGTCCCTGTCTTTTTTATACCAGGGAGCCCAGATTCTGGAGCCCTCTACACAAGAAGGACACAGACCTGTTGGACCACATCTCCTACTAAGACAGGCTGAAAGAGTTCAGCTTGTTCAGACTGGAGAAGAGAAGGCTCAAGGGATACCTTATAGCAGCCTTCCAATACCTGAAGGGACCTACAGGAAAGTTGGGAAAGGACTGTCTGCAAGGACGTGTAGTGACAGGGCAAAGGGCAGTGGTTTTAAACTAGAGCAGGGTAGCTCTAGATTAAATATTAGGAAGAAGTTTTTCACTATGAGGGTGGTGAGTCACTGGAACAGGTTTACTAGAGAGGTGGTGGAGGCCTCATCCCTGGAGGCATTCAAGGTCAGGCTTGATGAAGCACTGAGCAACCTGATCTGGTTAAATGTGTCCCTGCTTACTGCAGGGGGGGTTGGACTAGATGGTCTTTAAGGGTCCCTTCCAACCTAGCACTCTATGATTCTAAGAAAACACTCCAATTGCAGTTTATCTGGAAATTCACCTCAGAGCCAAGAAGTTCTCAATTATTTTTTAAAAAATGTACACAATTATTATCCATCACAAGCCACAAGGCTAGGGAAAGTAACTATGATAATTACTCACAACTAAAATTAAATTAACGAACAGGTAAGAAGTTTACTTAAAAATATTTTACGTTACATACCCACATGTAGTTAGGATATTGGTTGGGTGTCAGTGTTGGAGGAAAGAAAATTTCACTTTAAGTTTAGGGTCAAATGAAAAGTCAAACATTATTCTGAACAAAAAGAACAAATGGTAGCATCCTCTCTTAAGTGTTTGGTGAATTATCCTTTCTTATGTTCATTCTCAAATGGTTCAAGGATGCATGTTACAGCTACTAAAAATACATAAAAGCCATAATTCTTGTTTTAAAGGTTTGTCCTCATCTGTTTTCTGATTTGCCCTTGTGTATAAAACCCTTTTTGTACACCTAAATGCATCATCGGGGTTGCTATGAATGGGTTTCCTATTGGGTGAGTAGAAGTGGAGAATTAAAAAGGTCTAAATCCTGTGTGACACTCACAGAGAAAAGCTGTAAGGTGGGAGCTCCAGAATGGTGAATATACATTCCCTCTTCAGTTCATTCAAACAACTTTCCAAGAAAGCAGTGAAATGCATAGTTTTTAAGACTTTTAAAACAATAATTTATAATTTCAAGTAAGTGGACAAAAGATTAAAAATTTTTATAGACATTAATTCATCACAAGCAAATGCTTCACTGAATTAATAGATAACTTTATTAGTATTGCAATTTCACTGAATCAAACCATAAAGTCATCAAAAGAATTATCAGAAAACTACAGTGGGGGATTCTACTGGTGAGATGATGGCACATGATTTAGTGAAATATAATAATGATGAATAGATTGATGTAGATGTAGCTTGAGACAATTAATATAACTTTAATTTGTGTATTTTAAGAATATATTTGGTTTGGATTTTAGTAGAATATGGCTGTGTTATAACTGTGTGAGCTGTTTCGTGAAAGCTGCTACAAAACTTAGCCATAACAGTGCAGCAGCCTTGCAGGATCTGGAGGAGATAGGGGAGTCATAAATACTGAGACTAAAGACCAGTTAAGAGACAGAGTATATCTTATTTTCAGCGAAAGGAATGCGGTTTTTTTTAAAGTTCAGATAACCATGGAAAAGAAACATAAAAAGCATGCGGTGAGAGCAAGAAAGACCTCCAGCCTTCATCCCTGAAGACCACTGAAAGACCCCCTGAGTGTCACTGAGCATGCTCTATCTGGGAGGAATTAATATAAATGACTTCCCGGAAATAATTTGTATAACTCTGCCTTTTCTTAGAAATTATAATGAATATGTATAATTAATCTGTATAAATATGAGAAATTTGGCTTTAAATGGTGCACGCATTTGGAGGAGCGATCCCCTGTGTGCCCAGCGCTGCAATAAAGGATACCTGTTTAATAGTTACCAAGGCTATTGAGTTTTGATTCCAGCTTTCCAAGGCATCACATATGAGGCTGTGACATTATGATCTTACCACGCAAAATAAATTATTTGCACAAAAAACCCTATCCTTGAATTTGTAAATGAAATTCACACAGAAAAAACCTCAATACAGAAATGCTGTATGTCTTCTGAGAACCTGAATGAAATGCACCCCACACCTGTAGGTTTTAGAGAGCAGTGCTTCTCCAATCACTTAAGGAAGAAACACTTTTCAAGCTTTCTTTCTCTAGACCACTTATTTCTGTCAGTAAGATGATGAAAATTAACTCAAATAACCAATTTGAAAATGATTAATTTCCCCATTGCAAATCTGTAACATTACCATAAGGATGCAAAAAGCGTAGGAGCTTACAAAATGAAATACTCAGTCGTGCCTAGTTAAGTTTACAGGGTGCTAATATTAATTTTTTTCTTTGCAGACGTTTATAGTGTGTGACAGTTCTGAACAAATCTGAGGTCACAGGATATATTATTTTTAACTATCTATGAGTAAGATATTGTTGTAGCTATGTTACTGGAAAGATTTTTAAGTATTTGTGTTGTCTTAAGCTAAATACAAATGGAAAATGTGTAATCATAGAATGTGTCAGGTTGGAATGGACCTTTAAAGACCACCTAGTCCAACTTCCCTGCAGTAATCAAGGACATCTTCACTAGATCAGGTTACTCAGAACCCCATCAAGCCTGGCTTTGAATATCTCCAGGAATGGGGCCTCCACTACCTCTCTGGACAACCTGTTCCAGTGACCTATCACCTTATATTGAAGAGTCTTTTTCCTAATATCCAACCTAAACCTCCCCTTTTCTAGTTTAAAACCATTACCCCTTGTCCTATTGCTACATGCCCTTGTGAACAGTTTTCTGTTCAGCTTTCTTTTAGGCCTCTTCAGGTACTGGAAGGCTGCTATAAGGTCCCCCCGGAGCCTTCTCTTCTCCAGGCTGAACAAGCCCAACTCTCTTAGCCTGTCTTCATAGGATAGATGCTCCAGGCCTTTGATCATTTTTTGTGGCCCTCCTCTGGATATGCTCCAACAGGCCCACGTCCTTCTTGTGTTAAGGGTTCCAAAGCTGGACACAGTAATGTGGTCAAAGAATTCGTAACAACATCTAACTGTGTAAGACTATGCCAGTCTCAGATGCTTTCCTTCACAGTCATCGGTGTTAATTGAGCATATCTTTATGAAGTTGATAAATAATTGCCAGCTATGCTAGATAGGAGCCTGGCTGATAACTTTTAATATTTTTTAATGAAATTGAGGTATGTTTACATCAGAGTCTTAAAGCAATTTTACTATTGTCTAAAACATATAGCTAATTGCTGTAAAGAAAGAGGTATCTCAGAATTATTTCAAAGAAACATAAATAAACAGTCACACCCTGGAAGGTATCATAGGATTTTAAGCATCATTAGAACTTGTTTGATTTGACAGCGTAAATGGTACATTTGACTTAAAATATCATTATAGAAGCAATTGATGCAGTAATTGCATTCTGCAAAATAAGGCCACCATGTAATGTAGGAGAATACACCAGACATAGTCAGTCACCTGTGGATTCTTCTGCTGGCAGTGGGTTTGGCACAGCACTCCACTCATCAAGTACGGCTGGTTGTTTTAAGGTAATATATACCATGCATTGGGATCCATCTATTTTGTTGACTCAATCTCCAGTTACTGTTTCAGCAGCCTCAGGTGACCAACTCATGTTTGCTTGTGTCTGTTTTAAGCAACCACGATTAGGGATTTTGATCTCACTACTACTATCCACACTCAGTTCTGTTTAAATCGTTGGTAAATTTGCCATTAAAAGCTAGCAACTTGAATTACTTTCACACACAAACAAACAAATTAAAAATCAACCTTTTTTACACTATTGGTGTTAGAATCAGAAATCCATAGAAAAATATCTGTGTTGCAGCTTGAGTGCATGTACTTTCCTATAGAAATTCCCATGTTGACTTCTTGGCCTCTCCATCACTTAAGCCAAGCATTACATCAGGTTGCAATTGGAACTCCATGTCTCTTGAACTTCAGCAAAGCACTGAATCTGATTTTAAATGTCTTCACCTCATCTGAGCTCATTGTTCTTTTGCCAGCCAGGATCATAAATTCTAATTTATTCCAAAGGTAAACATATCCATTAGTCTCCCAGTTAAGTAAAGTTGCAAAACAAAGAAGGAAGAAAAAAAATCATTGAAAATTATGTTGTTAAACTGGTGGGAAACCCAAATAGCTCCAAGCATGTGATGCTGCAAAATGAAAAAGAATAGCAATCTAATTCACAATGGACTTGCTCCAGCGAGATTGAGTTTAATAGGAGCTATTGACATCTGCAGGAGAATCAAGATTCCTAAAATGATCTATTTGAGAATATTTAGAGAAATCGTACAAAAGCATTAGCCTAGGTTTTTCAGAATGCCCTTGGTATCATTTAAAGACAAATCCATGTGTAACAATTTAAAATAAATTATTCCTTTCCCTCTAAGAAATTCTGAAGTATTAGACTGAGAAAAGCCCTGTTAGGTCAGAGTAAATGTCCTCAAATCCTGCCTTGGAGAGAGGGCGAAAATCAAGGGAAGAAATTAAGAACAGGGCAAACCTGTATAAATGCTTTTCCAATGATTTAAGGCTCAGAGACCCCCCTGAGGTAAAGGTGTCTTTGCATTTAACAATTTCCAATAGCTATTGCTTCTTTTAATTTATATAGGTATTTTTGTTCACTTTTTTTAGCCTTTTAACAGGCACAACGTACTATAGTACAGAACCCTATACAATGTGAGAACCACCTTTCTGTGTGTTAGTTTTGAGCACACAATTCGCAAATTTTATTTGATACTTCCTAGCTTTTTTTTTTGCTTTGAGGAAAACAGAAAGCAACTATTCAATGTTGAATGTCTTTAGGCCTTACATGATTTTGTATTTCTCCTGTCATTTTCCTTCTTTAAACATTTCTTCTTTCCTCATAGGTCTCAGTCTGCTTAGTCTTTCCTTATACAGACAGTGGATAATTTTGATTTTTTTGGTCCTTTCCTGAAACTTTTCCAGTTATACTATATACTTTTGAGTCAAAGGAACCAGTGGTTCAAAAAGTTCTTGTAACTGTAGCCATTCTCTAGATTTATTCTCCATTTTGTGATTTCCTTCCTAATTATTTCTAACATTTGGTTTGAATTTATTTGGCCACTAGTGAGAGTTGATCTGATGTTTTCATAGAGTTATTATAAAGTATATATATATATATACTGCAATATTTGCTGATGGTACTTATTGCTTAATTTTGATGCCCTAGGTACATTTCACATTTATTTTAATCTTGGTTTTCCTCCTTAGCCAAAAGAGAAAGCTAGATGCTTCTATGGAGTAATCCAGAGCAAAAACCAAAACCACCTTTCTCTCTACTGGCTGCAGGAGGAATTGAAGGATATTAAAACACTAATTTAGCTGATGTCTAAAACTCTGTAACATGAAAACCATTATCGTTCCTGGTGTGCTGATGGATGAAGATCCCTCTAGTTGCTAGAAAAGCACTTCCACACTTCCCACAGCTCTTCTTCATATTTAGGATTAAAGTTTCATCAGACTGAGAGAAAGACTAATTGCAAAGCGTTCTGTGAGTCTCTTCATAGTTTACACACAATCATACAATTGCAGGTTTCAACTCCGTGTCTCCATCTCATCTGAAGGAATACAGATCGACCTCAGTCCCTTGTTAATATTTAAAACATTTTCCCTTGCTTCTCTGAGGCATCTAATATAGTTATCTTTGACCTATTGACCAGTATCATCCATATCAAGTATTGGTCTTGCTGCTTGAGTGTTCTTGTTCAAATCAATAAATGTAAAGGTGGCATAATCTGCCCATAAATGGAATATGTCCTTATTTTTTATATGCTCTGTCATGTTGGCCACATAAACTTTTGCGAAGAAATTATGACTGCATCGTAGTGGAAATCCACTGCAAGAGACAGTTTTTTTGCCTGTAAACCAAAGTATTACTTATAAAAATAAGCATTTCTGTTGATATTATCTATCATCTGTGCAAAGGCATGGTATAATTTCAACTGACTATTGGTACTTGAGCACCTCTGATTCTTGCTTCAAAGGTATGTTGGGGTGAATTTAAACTCAGTTCATTTTGTTACACTTTAAAGTACTTTAAACAGCAATCACAACCAGTATTGAAAAGGAGCTTCCTAGAATGCATGCAAGGTCAGCTTCTTGCTAGGAATCAGTTTTTAAAATCATATAAAGCATATAGAGATGTGGTCCTGGCTGAGAGACTTTTACTATTTCTTTATTACTAGCTGAAATTATTTTTGCTCTATAACCTATAATTTATGCCAGAAGTCAAGAAAACAGCTAGCAAAATGTGAGAATTTTACAGCTATCTTGTCAAAAGACACATGTTTGTCAAAGCCAGCTTGAGTAGGATGAACCAGCTATAGCCAAAGTACCACAGCCCACCAACAAATTGTGAAACCCCTAGAAAAAAACAGATAAACTGAGTTCACTGCTGAAATGAAGCCTTGAGGCTGAGATTGTGTAGCCTGCCATAAAATGGATTGTCGTGTTCCTAAGGGCAGCAAGAAACCGTTCTAGTCTCACAAAATCAAATTCACTGTCCCTGTGACACGGTAAACAATTAGTAGAGAATTATGCAGGCAAGGGGTGGTTGCTTCAAGGGTTTTAGTACATTCTCCAACTGATGTTATTTTTCAGTTTTTCTGTTTTCTACCTGAAGGCTTTCTTCTGAGTCACAAGCACTACACTGAAAGAGACGCCAATTTTAATTTGTCCTTCTACTTATGCAATACCTTTTAAAATATGTCAAGGTATTGCATGAGGAACTTGAAGGGAACAAGGCTCCCTCTTTCCTTCCCCATGTCAGGATTATTCTCACCTTTAATAAAATTTCACTTCAACAAAAGCAGTGGGGTTTTGGGGTGCTTTTTAAGGGTGAAAGATCAGCAACAACATTGAATGGCATAAACTTTTGAGTAAAAAATGCATCAAGACTCTGCTGCACAGTCACTTTCAGTCTTCTCTCTGTGTTTCTTCTCTTTCTTCAGTTCTCATGAGCCCCAGTGATGTTTTCCTGCTTGTATGCTTGACAGAACTCTCCCTGTTAAAGACATAAAAATTGCCAAACTCGTTGAAGAAAAGTTACAATATCTTGGACTGAACCTACTACTTAACTGTCCCTGTTTTTTCTGAAAGAAACATAGGGATATGAATTGATCCATTGTTCCCAGAATACCCTCAAGGAGAGGTGGCTCAGATTGCTGTAAAATCCTGCCCTAAGAACAGCAAAGTTAAATTGTCAGCTACATGCTTATTCCAGGCAGGAAAGAAAAACAGAGATGGGAGTGGAAGTGTCTGGGTTACTAACAGCGGGATGGGGAGATCACTGTGATTGTGATCACTGCGAGTGCAACTGGGCAATGACCTTCAGGTGTTGGGAATGCTTTCGATGAATATGTGAAAACCTGGTGTTTATGTGCCTCATACAAAATCTAGAATTTTCTCAAATAAAATTTTGCTAGCTCTGCTTGCTTCATGCACACAGTGCCATGTGCCACTTAAGGAAAGGACAGCCATACATTTTGTAGACTGTTAATTTATTTTACATTACAAATACACATATGTGCACAGATTGTTTTGGCAGAGTAGCAATGGTTACATCGCATGGAGAAAGCAGGTGAAAAGATTTGTTGCACACATACAATATCAAGAACAGCCTCAACCATCTCTCAGATGGATACTCTTAGAGCTGCTGTCAAATAAATAATACCAGTAAGAGGTATTTTGTGTATAAGAAAGGGTTTTTTCTGTGTGTGTTGTGGTCCCTAGATCAAAAAAACCAGATAAATTCATCAATTGTTTGAGAAGTATTAAGTTATATTTTATACAAATGAGTTAGTTCAAATCAAATTTCAGTGTCGCTGCTCAGAACATAAGAAGATTGTATTATCTTTATAATTAATAACTGCTGTAGTGATTTCATTCTTTGAGAGACTAATCTTACTTGAAGCTTTTTGATTAAAATCCCAGATACGCCCCTGCTTCTTTACATCTGTTTTAAAATAGCAACAGCATTATTTCAAATAAGTGAATAATATTAGAGAGTGACACAGATTAAGTTTCTTAAGTCATGGCCCCATGAGAGTATTTATAGTTGACTCTTCCCTGGAACATTTTTGGGTGAGAACGAAACTGTGTCAATCGAACTCTATTTGCTCTACAAGGTTGTAAAATTAATAATTCCCTCCTGGACCTTAGAAGTGTCTGGCTGGACCTTAGATCTCAGACCTGGCTTTCATTTTATTAGGATGAACTAGCTCTGAAGTCCTTCAACTTCCTACTGGGACACACTTTCACCAGTTACATATACTTATTTACTTTCTCCACCCAGTCTGATTTTTCTGAACATAATGTTAACATACTTTCAATTCTAGTACTGGCTT
>VZTU01002269.1:50041-89719 GCA_013400835.1 Zapornia atra | reverse complement strand
CCGGTGGTTCCCTGCTCCCTTCCCGGGCGCGCTACTGCCGCCTCCGCCTTGTATGGTGAGCTTGGGCCACCCGACCGGCGGCAGCCGCCTTCCCCGCGCCGCACGGGGGGTACCGCGGGTGGCGCCCGAGCGCGGTGGCGGCTCCTCCCGTTACGGGTGCTGTTCTCGGCCGCCTCCGCCTCGGCGGCTCCTCGTAGCCCCGGCGGCACCCGGCCGCCGTCCCTCGCCCTGAGCCCCGAGGAGAGACCCGCGGGACTCCCGCCTCTGCGCCGTGCGGGAAGTTGGTGCTGGGGCGGGGGGAGTAAACGGTGCTGAGGGGCCGGGGTAAATAAAAACAACTGGGAAGGAAGTTGACGCTTTAAAATGTGGTCAGTTCCCAAAACTAGTGCCGTGAAAACGGGGGGGTTATTGCTGGTGGCTCCAGCGTGGTGATTGCGGCAGGGTTTGTGCTCGGTTTGTTATGGTGCTTGATTCATCGTGGTATCAATTATAAAACTGGCAGCTGCGTTTGCGTGTGTTTAGCGCTGTAGCAAATGATTTTTTTTTTCCTTTTTGTGATTTACACTAAGCCCTGAATCGTCAGTGCTTTGTGCTTAAGTATCTATAAATATCTTTCTTTTGAGGCTGAGGCTATACTTTTGTTACTAACTGTTGCATCTGACTTAAAACGTCAGTGCCAGAAGTTGCAATGGTTTCCTTTTTTGTTAACTTGGGAAGTTGTTTTGAGCCTCCCAGGCTTGCCTTCCCAGAAGTTATGTGGGGCTCTGAGGTTTTCACATCTTCCTTCTTTCACACAACCGTGTTTATTTCGGTTACTTTGTATCTGATTGTGGGAAACATGTTGCTAATGTGAGAAACAAATATATTGAGTAAAGCTGCAGTTGTTGATAACAATGCATATTTCTGTGATGATTCCTTCCACCACCCCCACCCCCCGGTATTACCTTCCATTACATCATTTGCAAAAAGTTTATGCTCTCGTTGATTTTACCCAAAGTAGAAAAGCTTGGCTGGGTTGTGAGGACTTACAGACTTAGCCTTATGTCAGAAAGTAAGAGAGTTAATTTACTACCGGTTTATATAAGCTAAGTTTAAAATTCACACAGTAGCTGTCTACTAAGCGTGGCAGCCAGCAGAGATTAATTAAGCATCTGGAAAATAGGTCAAGACTGTATTACGAAGTGGCATGGTGAGATGGCAGATAAATAGAGCAAGGTGTTAACATGGACTTACCGGGAGAAAACTGATACAGCAGTGACTGCTTTATCTGTGCTGCTGCGAACCATTTATGGTAGCGCGTGGTGAGGTGGTGTTCCTAATCGTGTAAACCAGGACTTAGATAGCGTTTTCATTTAATGCACTTACTGCCGGGGACCGCTGTTGGAGCGTGAGATCTGTTGCTTGCTGAGGGTGTGGCATTGGTTGTGCTTGGAAATTATTTTTTCTTAGATGTGTTTGGCTAGATGCTGTAATTTGGGTTTTGGTAGTGATGTGTGGCTCTCCGGGTTCAAGGACGCTTTGTAACCAGCGGGGTTCCATCAGCTGGAATAAAGTTTCATTAAAAAATTGCTTGGGAAGCTGACGCTGACCTGGAGACTCTGCTGGTGCCTGTGACTTTTCTTTGTTCCATTTTTTTTTTGTATTTGCATGTTTCCTCCCTCCTATCTTGCAAACAAGTACCCACAGAAACAGGGAAATGAGACTGGCTCCTGCATAACGAGATGCCGGAGACAAAGACAGGGTGTGGGGAGGAAGAGTGAGCGTTCAACTCGTCTTATGGAAGTTGACATAACCAATAGAAATATTAGAATTTGTGTGTGCTGCTTTTCTTATTGCGGGCTTCAATTTATAGCAGTTTCTTCAAAACAAATGTTGTTTTGGAGGTGATTTTTCAAAAGATTGGATTGTGTGTGTTGAAGCGGATGGGAGGCTGAGCAGCGCTTTTAGGGACAGAGTGTTAGTTTACCAGCTCCTGGGTAGAACAGAACTAACTATGCTTAATTCTTGTCAAAATCCCAACCTGAACACCTAGGAATGCTAGCCTCTGCTTCTCCAGGCTTGTATTTTTAGGGATGTACCTGTCAGTACTATTTCAAGGCACTGCACGCTGTTTGGTTTTAGAATAGTTTTCTTTTTAGCAGTGTATGTTCACTTTCTTGTAGTTTCCAGTCTGCCAGTACGTTGATCATAGCAACAAAAGGCCTTTTGACAAATCAGTGCGTTTTCAAACAGGAATTTTGTTGTTGGCTTTTTTTGAGTGCGAGTGGGGGAAGAAGAGCATTGGTAATGGGCACAGTACTGTCATTTGAGGCTGAACAAGTTATTTCAGAGGAATGTTAAATGCAGGAGAAAAACTACTTTTAGTTGAGCTAAATTTTGTTATTGCAAAGTGAGGTCTGTGGCGTGTTGTGTGGCATGCGACTGCTGCGTGCCTACAGAACAGTTACTGTAGGCAGCATTGCTTCTTGCACAGAACTTTGTGGAAAAAGGCAGAGAACACCTATGCTTTTGTTTGGGGAAAAAACCCCAAACCCTTAGCTTCACTGAATATGTAATTATTTAATTCCATATTCAGAAGTGTTAGAGCCGAGGTAAACTGCTCTATTGTCTCACAGAAGTATGAATCTGGTAGAGCAGGCCCGATGATCAATTGACGATACTCTGTCGAGGGAAGAATAAATGTGGAAGTAGGATGTCTTCATGGTGATACCAGCACTCCTCAGTTCACAAAATTCAACAGTAAATGTGTAAATAGTATCTGCTTTTCATACCTAAAAAATTTCTTTGTACCTTTTTGTGTTTTCTGAGTTTCTTCAATTCCACTTATAGCGCAGTTCCGGGAGAATGTCAGATGTCTTGGCATGGGATTAATTTGATGAGGAAAACATCCTTAGCACTTCCTCCCTGTCACTGTGAAGCTCCTGTAGAAGGGTGATGTAAACTCACAGCTGATCAAATACTTACTTTCAGCTGGCCTAACTATTAAATTTTCTTCCCTTTGAAAATAAGGGAATTAAGAGTTGAGCTTGATGCTAGGTCTTTTCCTAAATCATTGAAATATTACTTTTCTTCATATATCTTGACTGAAAATCTGAGATGGAGGGGAAAATAACATATTGCTTTCAATCCAGGAAAATGTTGTTCTTGTGTGAGATATGGGATGGATCTCTGGGTATCTGAAACGATTTCACATACAGCCCAGACAGTGGTCTGGAACCAAATATGAAGAAATTAGCATGTTAGAGCTGGCTGATGAGTGTGCTGTGCATCTTATGTGATGTTGTTAACTATGTAAAACAAATTTCAGTAGCTAGTGCTATGAAATGGGTTAGCAATGGGTTACCTTTTCTGACTTCTACAGGCAGCGAACACCCTCTATTTGACTTGAAATAGCCTACAGTGAAACATAAAGCCTGGAAAATCCTGTTACCTGTGCTTGGCTTCTCTTGCCCCCCTCTACAGACTGCTTTCATTTAGAACCTCTATCTCTTTCACTTTTCTAGGGAGTTTGAAGCTCTGTTTTCAGAGGCACTAACTTTGGAGTGGCAGGTGGCAGAGGCACAGCATGTAATTATGACAGTGGGTTTTAGTCTGTGACTTTATTTGTAGTGTAGTGTAGTGTTTCCTATGGAGTAAGACCTTTCTTCCCCACCCCCCGCTTCAGGTGTTTTATTTCAATTTAGCGAATGTTGGAAAAAGTGTCAAGAATTGGTGTGAGTCTTGTTTTTTAGGTGCAGTTTGGGGATAATCTTTATACAGTTTGTAGTATTTTTTTCACATTATGTTACTTTTTCATATAGTGTCTCAGTGTTCCACATCAATTTTGAGAGCGGGTAACTTTCTAAACAAAGGGGGTTAATCTCTAGTTTAGCAGTTTTGCTTGAAAATGGAAGACCCAAATAACTGGAGTGCTGCTTTTAAGCAAGTAAATTCAAGTAGCTTAGTTCTGATTTATTTTTCTCTTATTCAGTGACTTGAAATTAGTGTAATTTCAAGATATCTCTCTCTGTATTATTAATGTTATATATTTAATAGTCCCAGGAATATGTAAACTTTTTGTACAATCTTTTTCATCTTATGTTTTCAGGAAAAATTAGAAAATATTTCTTTTTGGAATTACTGCCTTTTCTCCTTCTCTATTGTGCCCTACAGTCTTTGGGTGTAACAGGACGAAGCCTAGAAAAAAGTTAAGCTGTAGTTCTAAAACACAGCAATAGACTAAGACCCAGTGAATTATCCAAAGACGAAACAGATATAAAATTACTTTCCTATATTTTTAGTATGACCAAAGCTACTGCAACTATCTCAGTATTTAAAAAGTAATTGGATTCTTATGTGCAGAGGATTATTATTGCATCTTATGAGTGATATTCCCATCAAAAACCTATTTTTAAATCAGTAATCTTAAACTCATGTGACTCTTTCCATTCTTGCTAAATTAATTTAACAGTTCTAAAAAACTCTACTAGTGCCTTTTAAAGCACAGTACAAATTAAATCTGATTAATGCTTTTCAGGTAAAAAGTTAACTATTGTCGAATGAAAATCCCTTCACCTTTGTATACATGTTTCTTGCTGAATATGTACAGCCCTACAGTAATTAACCACTCTGAATAAGTGGTGGAAAATTAAGGCACAAGAAAGCTTAGGTCCCGCCTAATACTTGTGTGGAGTCCCATTAACATCCTCAAAACAGGCTGGAGATGCTCTCAGGCACTCTTCCTGTCAGAAACCACTGTCTGTAGTCCAACCATCTGAGTGTTTCTTACCCTTCTCTGTGCTGGAGGCTGGACTCCACTCTATTGTCCTGCAGCAGGTTTTAGGTCACCGGGATACTTAACTTCCAAGCCATGAGATTGGCAGGAATTTAAATTGCTGGGAGAGACAAGATTTTTATCACAAAGCTGAAGCTTGGCTGTTGCCTTGCCTGCAGGCAAGTGGTGTCCAGTGCTGGAGAAAACTTGCTTTGGGTTATTTTAAGAATTTTACTTCAGTTTTAGTTGACTCTTGGTTAGAAGGTGAACCATGAGTTGGAAGTGGGTTTCCTCACTTCTGTGCCCACCTTATCTTGACGCTTTTATTAGCATGACCAGTCCCTCCAGGCCTGCTCCCCTGGGTCTTTGGATGTAAAATGACATCTGAACCTTTACCTGATCCTGCTGGTGTAGGCTGAAAGTGGTGCCTGCCCACAGAAGTGAGCTAGCTTAGGCTCCAGGTCTGGATGAAGAGGTTGTCATATCAATGCACAAGTGTGTAGAGAAAACAAACTTCAGCACTGATAATTGATAAAAAGCTTATTATAAGGTAGGAAAGAAACTTTTACTGGTGATTTAAGCTTCCTCTGGAAGATAAGAGTAACCATTAGTATCAGGTACTCATAAAAATTACCTATATTCACAATTTTATCTGAAACCTTAGTCATTTACAAAAGGTAATTTACTTTACATATGTAGAAAGCACTATTTTTCTCTCCTGTTTCCACACCCTCTGTTTAATACTTTTTGTTTACAAAAATGGTGTTACCTTTTACCTTATTCCACTGCCTTGAGTAAAATGCACTTGTGTTTTTCCCGTCTTCTGTATGATGCAGTTTTTGCCTGTGTTGGTACACAACAATTGGTGGAACTTGAACAATTTCCAGTAGACTTTTTATTTGTTTCTTGTAATATGTCTTTCTGCTTTTTTGACTAGTAAGCTGTTAATGTACATCACTGCCCTGTAAACATCTTCCTGTGTTTTCCTAGAAACTTCTGTCATCTGGTACTTCCTACCCTTTTCCTTTCAATTATTCTGTTTTTATTGTTATTGTTCCTTGCTTGTCTGCGCTCTGTCTGTTCTAGTTGAAAAGGTTTTCCCACTGCTTGTTATTTGAGGTTTTAAACTATTTATAGGGGTAGCGGTGGACCTCAAAAGATCTTGGTATTTTTCAGCACTTGAATCTGTTTCATATGGGAATTTTGGTGTTTGGGATCTTATTTGTGAAGCCCTTTGGAAGTAACAGGCTTTGTTCTCAGGAAAAGAAAAAAGCTCTTTCTCTTCTTTCCTTATGTATTAATATGAACTTATTTTGTGAGTCAAGAAATTATTTGGTATTCAGCTGAAGAGGAATGGATTGCTTTAATGAGTTTCTAAAGGATTTTTAAAAAATAAATTTCTTTGAGTTGTGAAATAATGCTGTGGGCTAACTTCTTCCTTTTACTGTGTCAGCTCATCTCCGCAAGAGAACATTGTGGGAGTTTTCCCCTCAATAAATATTTTGGGAACTCTTTGTGACAAGTGCTCTTTGAGACTAAATGTCCCTTTAAAACTAATTTGAAGAAATGTTTAAACTTTGTTTTAAAGAGTAAACAAAAAAAAAAAGAATGTTTAAATACAGTTTATTTATACTACAAATGGAAATATTAAATATGGAAGGGAACACAACAGGAAAAACTGGCCTATGTGTGTCACCACTATGCTCTAGCTGGTGTGCTCATGTGCTGCATGTAATCTTGCCTTTCTTTTTGCATACCCTTCTGTATAGTTAAATAATACATAGTTAATGAAATAAGTTCCTCTATGTAGGGGAGAGGGACAAATTTTTTGCACTGGTAGCTTTGGGAAATGTTATAGTGTGGGTTATTAGAGTTAGTATTCGTTAAGAGACTGAGCCTTCTGTGAGAGAGCATGCACTGATTTTTGCCCATAGGAAAGACTGCTTCATCCATGTTTTTAGGTGTTCACCACTTCTTTCAGGTTTCTGTTTTTCCTTCCGTTCGTTCTTTATTGTTCTGTATGTGCCATGTTTAGTTTATACAGCTGTTTTCAGCGAGCAGCCAATGCTATCTTCGTGATGTGGCTGCTTACAAAGAAAAAAACCCTTTCAAACATGTACTTAATGTGTGTGTGTCTATACAGCTCAGTCAGTACATGTTTGAAAGTCGTTACCAAATGTAAATGAAGGAGTGACCTCGAAACTGCAGCAGAAAAAGATAAATCAAGAGAAGTGGTTTGGATTAGATGTCTTCATTCTTTTACAGTAGGATGTAAAAGGCTATGGTTCTTATTTACTGTGATGTTTCTGTTACAGAAGGATTTGGATGTGATTTAGGTGCGATGTCTTGGCGACTCAGCAAGTGCTGGATAACTAAGTTCTTGTTGGGCCTATTGGAGGAGTGATTATGATTTTTCATGTATTTTGGGAAAGTTTTAACTTTAATGTTACTCACTGCTGGGTAACTCTCAGTGCAGAGGAACAGTTTTATACACCTCTGGAGCTGTGCTGTCTTGGTACAGTAGGCCCTGATTTGCAGATCTTTGCATCATGTCAAACTGGATGAGCTCGACAGGTAGTTTGTGTGCATGCTGTTGCAAAATTATTGTGCAAGTCCTATGGGGAGAGCAGTAATTTTGCATTGCTGTACTGATGCATGTTTTGACCAACTGAACATCTATTGTAAGAAGAGAAAGAGAACTTTGAACCTTCTTCACTTTGAGTAGTTTAGAGGACATGATGCAGAACCAAGTTTCTGTGAGTAGTACCCCTTCATGGGCGTGCAGATGTTCTGGCACGCCAGCCATTCTGTGAAAGTGAAGTAGCAACAAGGAAAATAGCCATAGTCATCTAGATACTTATTTTTACAGGAGCTGCATTTGATATTGCCTAGAGCTATTCTAAAATGGAACTTATAAATAAATTTCTTCGCTGGGTTGGTCCACTTCTAACAACAGCCCAGCAGACTAAGAATGCAAAATTAAGCAATGAAATAAAAATAAGGTTAGCTGGAAATAAGATGGAAAAATAGCACATGTATTTGTTTAGGATGTTTTTTAAAACAAAAATGAAAAAGACAGTAGCATTTGAACAGGTGGTTTACAAACAGTAGTTTGAGCTAAACTCCTCCAATCAAATATTATTTCTCCTTTAGGGAAGGCGGCAAAATCTTTTGACTATACTTGCAGCAATGGAGGAAGCTTTATGCCCTACATCTCTACTCACCCTGATCCCTCTTACTGCACTGAAGAGTGACAGGAGGAATAGTATGAATTCATCCTTCAGCACTGTCAGTTGTCCAAAACCCGAAGATTTGGGCTCTCCTAACCACCACTGTTTGTGACTTTTATTTCAGCCTGCCTACTGTTTTCAGGTTCAAAAAGTATTAGTCCTTTAAAAGAAGAGATTAGGTTGGCCAAGCCCCGGCTGGTTGAAATGCGCCGTTTGTGTTGATGGTGGCACATTCTCATCTGGAGAGCGTGCTCTCATTCAGGGCTGGTGGCCGATACTGCGCCGCTTGTGCTTTCTCTTCAGTTGCATAACAGCTTCTTGCCCAGCAGAAAAATAAATGTTTGAAGTATTGTTCCATTTATCTTTTTAACTATGATTGCAGTCATATTGGCATCACAAGATTTAGCTTTTGATACTTGTGGGAAATATGAATACAACGATTCTTCTGTGCTGCTACTGGTACAAATGACAGCACTGAGTCATTGGAGTTCACTCTGATATTCTATGTAAAATATGTTTGCATTCAGTGCATGGCCTAAGTTCTGTTTCCAAGTATTGAGACAATGGTGCAGTTGAGACTAGTTCACATCGCACTTAAATGAACTATATTTTCAATGTCAATGCAACATTGGTAATGCGTGATTTTAAAATATCTCCAGTGCTGCGCAGATCTGAAGTCAGCATTGTAATGTTTTTTAGGTGGGAAGCACTGTGTTTTACAACTGCAAAAATTGGGACATTTTATGATTTGCTTCCCATTAGGACTGCTTCCAGGCTTGGAGCCACCCTCTGGCCTCAGCCTTCCCCACTGATCTATGCAAGAGAAAGGCATCATGTCAGGCAAAGGGTACCATCAGCTGAGCTTAATTTTTTTGCTGTGTGATGGGCCAAAATTCCAGAGCTCAGAAATACCTTACATCTTTTAATCGAAGATTGTAATAATTGCTTTTTTTGTTAAACTGCTGGGTCAGTGGTTGCTCGCTGCAGAATGGTGTGCTGGCTGCCTTGGTGAGCATCAGGGCTGCTCCGTGGCAGTGTGTGTATGCATGTGCCTGTGCAGTCCGCATCCGGAGTTGCCTCCGTCGTCACGTGAGGAAACAGTTCATGTGGCATGTGTTACTTGAAACACCTCAGCGCTTTCTCCTTTACTCCTTCCCCTCCGCTGGTTGGAGATCTGTTCGAGGAGCTGGTTTCAAGGTGGTCAGTGGTGGTGGTGTGGGCTTTCCAGGGCTTGTATCTCTTCATTCTGTATTTTCTGTAGACATGTTTTCAGTTATAAATTGCAAGAAGCCTCAATTGGCAGTGCTTTGTTATGAATCATACAGCTGGAGTAAGGGAATTCCTCAGGGTGAACAGTTCATGGGTATGAAAGTGCTCACATCAGTACAGCTTGTTCGGCTGCAAATCCAAAATAAACAATAACATAGAGGTGCTGCTACTACCAGTAATAAGGCTTCTTCTGGTGGGAAAGAGAAGGCAACTAATTCAGCTTTGTATTTGCTAAATGGCTTGAAAAGCTGGGTGACACCTAATAGAAAAGGAACAATGTTTTTACCTGGGAAAACTGACATCTTTAAGGTATTTTCAAAATGATGCATAATATAAAGAAAACACTTCATACGTGCTACTGCTCAAATCGTGGGTTTGCTGGACATTACTGAGCTTGTAGAAAGCCTCCCGTGATGCCCAGCTGGTCCTGTGAGACGGGTGCGAGAGTGTTGGATCCGGATCTCAGCAATAGAAGCTTGAACAGAGCTGGAAAACAAGTTTTCTTCAGTTAAACTATAACTGGCTATGAGGTGGCTGTCACTGGCTAGGCTATGCCTGCCAGGACATGGCTACGACACCAGCAACATGGTGATTGCATTTCTGGGGGCAGTTAAAAGCGGCTGTTTATTTTGCGGAAGAGTGTGGCAATCTCTCTTCTGCTCTGCTGTAGTGGTCTTACTAGCTAGTTACTCTGCTACGCGCCCCCACCCCCTTCCCTTCTCTGTCATGAGGAAATATCAATTTATGGTTAATTATTAATGGAGGTCAGGCCTGGAACAGCCTGTGCTTCTCGAGGTTGCTTCAGTCTGCCAAACTGGTTGTGTTTATGAATTTGACTAGGTCTGCTTGAGAAAGCCGGAGATGTGACTTTAAGAATCTTTTAAAGAGCATTGGCACAGTTAGGTGAACATTAGCAAGACATTATTGGAGGTGCCCCCTTTCACAGAGCAATGTCTGCTGGTTTTCTATTCAGTTTCTGGACAGAGAAGCTTGACGGGGGGGGTGTGTGTGTCAAACTGTGAAATGCCTCCTGTTTATTACCATTATTTTGTGAAAACACATTTATTTATTTAAATGAATAAACAATTAATTTACTTATTTAAAATGTTTACTTCATTACTTTGTTCATATTTTCTCCAGAAGCACAGAATTCTGTCTTAATTCTGATCCAAATTCACATTTTGTATAATTTAATGTTTAACAAACCAAGCGTAGACTTCCCAGTTCTCTTTGCTTCAAACTTCAAGCCAAGGCGGCTCATTTCCTTTGAAGGGATCCTGTCTAGAGGTAGTGATAGTACATGTCTCAAGACAGATTTCTTTTCCACATCCACTGCAGTATTTGCTAGCAGCATCTGGCACTGAACAACCTCAGTATTGGTGCCGAGCAAGCTGGAGAACACCATAGCCAACTTCAGGTTGTGTTCACTGCTACCTGGGAGGTGGTCAGTGTGCTGGAGTGAAGTTATGATGGGCATCCTTCACTTGGGGAAGGAGAGGAGGGCTTTAAAAATGTGTTTGGGGGAACAGACAGGCTTCTCTGAGACTAAAACTGAAAATTGAGTTTGAAGCTATTAGAGTAGCTGGAGGCTGCTTGTGGTATGTCGCCTGGGGATTGTGCTTTTCAGTCCATCTTCTGATGGTTTTGTTTACTCTGCTTTGGTTTGCATCCTGGAGTGGTCTTGTAGTGCACACATTTGGTTTTTATTTTAAATTACATTTAACTGGAAGATGTGTGCCAGCTGCTCATGAGTGTTCAGTCTCAAGTCGCCTCCCTGAAATAAGCACAGAGTGAGGTTTTTCTTTCCTTTAGCTCTGGCTACTTTGCTCTACACATCCCTCTTACTGTGCTGCTGGACTTGTTAATGTAGATACAGTCTGACAAGCTTCAGTTTGTATGAGGAAGCAGGAGTAGTCTTGATAAGAAGTGTGTGAAAAGATGTGTAAGATCAGTGAAATGATTTGTGACAAGGTGGGGGGAAAGGAAGATCCACTTTGTGGTAGGTGAAAATGTGCAGTATATTATTTTACCAGAAGACATGCTTAAAAGGACCCCCAAAGCGTTAAACCCTACCCTGCAACACAGTAACTCTACTCTTTCCAGTGTAGCTATCCATAGGATTCTATTGTAACCTGAATCCCCCCCCAAATAGTAAAAACATCAAGAAACCCCCACAAACAAAAACAAACCCCAGAAAAAAAATTAAAATTCAAACTACCATCCCAACCACAAAAAAAAACCCAAACCCCTCAACAGTTGAAAAAGCCCCACAAGAATTCAGTGCTGTTATAATAGAGACTGTTGCAATATTTTCCCTTTTTCTTCAAGGTTTGTTGTGCAGTTTGCTGTCTGGCTGTGGGGCTGGGTTTTTCATCTGGGTGGGAGGAAATCCATTCTATTAATAAACTTGGCTTCTCAAAGCAAGGACACCTCCAGCAGCTGGGTGTACTGGATAGTTACATGCTGTTCTGGTGTATTTTGTTGCTATATGTTAATATATAGTAAAGAGTGTGCTTCTGGCTGAAATGTCTTCCAAGCACTGCATATGAGTATGTACGTGGCAGAGGCCTTTAAGCAGTCTTGTGTAGAATGCTGCAGGATGTCAGTGTGCCCATTTCAGGGGAACATCTTGTTCATTGGTCATATGAAGATACTATAGCTTCTCCCAGTGAGATTGCATCTTGAACTATATCTTTTAAAAAAAGACTAAATAATGGGGGTAAAGAAGTGTTTAGGGGAAGGTAAGAAATAATAACTCAAGGTTGTTTTTTACTTTCTGGAGTAAATTTGACGTTTTTAGTTCAGTCTGTCATGGTTGCATCAAAGCTTGTTCTTGCACAATATGCTTTTTTTTTTTCTTGGTGTTGCTAAAAATGTTTTCATAATAACTCAATAAATACTTCTTATCTTGAGAACAGAGCTGTTACTGTGATCAGAATTCAAGGCCATGGAATTAAGCCTGTAAGAAACACACCAACCCCAAAAGATGATAGCCCAGTTCTTCTCACCCAACTGAAATAAATCTTAAAAATGAGACTGTGTGTTTCCAGTCTTTCTGGACGGGTTTGAATAGCATGAGTACATGTTATGTTTCTGAATTCCAGTGGTCCCAACAGCTCAGGTAAAGATTTCAGTGGTCCTCAGGCCGTAGCTGACCAGTCTGGTATTTGAGTTGTCCTGGTAGAACTGGAGGAAGAGGGTAGGCTGCTGACGTTTAGCTTGGCCTGAGCTGTGTAGGTGGCACTGGATGCTCTAGGTAGGCTTGAATGTATGTGTGTGTGCTCAGGATAAATGGTTCATTTAAATATTATAAAAAAGAAGGTAAGTCCCATAGTAATGTGCTTGTGCTGTCCACCAGGCACTTGATAGTGGGCTGTGTTGTTTAGGAGAGCATTCAAGAACTTGGAGAATTTTTGCCTGTGATTTGAGGTTGAGAGTTGGTCTTAAAACCTTGGCATGGAGCAGGAGGCCAGTGGCAGTCCCATACTCTTTGGTGGTGAGACATCCCGACTGCTGGTGGTCACCAGCTTTCTACGTCATCTGGCTCTGGGCAAACAGCTTTAGAAAGGAAGGGCTTTGAAGTTTTCTTCTACTTCTGGGGCATAAGCCATTATAGGATGCTAAACTGAGGTGGTGGTATGATAATTTTAATAGGTCTTAAGATATTTGTGATCTGATTTATGCAAATTAACAACCAGCTTCAGAATAATTATGCTATGCTTTTGGTAAGTTTTCATTTGATCAGTCATTGCAATGTCTGGCTCAAGGTTTATGTGACTCATCTGCAACTTAGGTACCTGTTGCCAGAATCTTCGTGTGCTTAGTATGAAAATGTGGTTTAATGAAAATATTACTGTTACTGAATAGTGTGAGAGCTGATCGGACAGATATAAGCCATAACTTCCCTGAAACCTGGTAGTCATTTACACTGGGGTCCATCGAGTGTTCAGCATCGTGTGCTAAAGAAGTTTGAGGCTGGGACTTGGCAGGTCTGGAAGGACACATAACAGGGTCAGTGCAGAGAGCTGGAAGGTACAGCACCCGAGACAGGCGCGGTCTATGCAGTTTCAAGCAGAACTGAGATTCCTCATCCTACATGGTATGTAAATGCAGGATTCTTACTTGCTTTTTGTTTTTCTTTCCCTCTGTAGGTATGGCCTCACAAGTCTTGGTCTATCCACCATATGTTTATCAAACCCAGTCAAGTGCCTTTTGTAGTGTGAAGAAACTCAAACTAGAACCAAGCAGTTGTGTGTACCACGAAAGAACCTACCCGCAAATCTATGTGAACGGTAAAAACTTTGGAATTTCTCCCCACAGGGTTAGTACTTTATTTCAGACTAAAAACCCATTTGACAGACCTCGAGGACAGAACTTTTTGTTGCAATCAAATGCTGTTGCTTTAAAAAATATTGCAGGTGCTACAAAAGCATTAGCAGCGCGGGCGCAGCAGGCTCAGTTAGAGGCACCTCAGACTGGGACGCAGGGAAGCCGATCGGATATCGTGGAAGGGCCCCAGCGATGTGGATTGAAGCGTAAGAGCGAAGAGCTGGATAATCAGAACGGCACGATGCAGATTGTCGATGAACTGTCCATCCTGCCTGCAATGTTGCAAACCAATGTAGGAAACCCAGTGACGGTTGTGACAACAGCTGCAACTTCAAAACAAAGTGGTACAAGCGGAGATGGAGATTACCAGTTAGTACAGCATGAGGTTTTGTGCTCTGTGAAAAACACTTATGAGGTTCTTGATTTCCTTGGGCGAGGGACCTTTGGACAAGTAGTGAAGTGCTGGAAAAGGGGGACAAATGAGATTGTGGCAATCAAAATCTTGAAGAATCATCCTTCATATGCACGCCAAGGACAAATAGAAGTGAGCATATTAGCAAGACTAAGTACTGAAAATGCTGATGAATTTAACTTTGTGAGAGCCTATGAATGCTTTCAGCATCGCAACCATACTTGTCTGGTTTTTGAGATGTTGGAACAGAATTTATATGACTTCCTGAAACAAAACAAATTCAGCCCTCTGCAACTGAAAGTAATACGGCCTATTCTGCAACAGGTGGCCACTGCACTGAAAAAACTAAAAAGTCTGGGTTTAATCCATGCTGACCTCAAACCAGAAAACATTATGTTGGTGGATCCTGTTCGGCAGCCTTACCGGGTTAAAGTAATAGACTTTGGATCTGCCAGCCATGTATCAAAGACTATTTGTTCAACCTATTTACAATCTCGGTATTACAGGTAGGTGTCTTCTCCTTTGTTTTTAACTTTGAATGGTTTTAACACTTATTAAAGTTAGTAGTTTAAGTAATTATGCTTTCAGGTAACTAATAACTTGGAAAACTAAGGAAGGGCCAGCTAAGAATGTAGGCCATGCTAAGATGAAGTGGTTGGTTACCATTTAAAACCTGAATACGTGCTTTGAATGTCTTTATAGCGTTTTTCTTTTCTAGCAGAATGTTTTGTGTTGCACTCTGAAGTCATTACTCATCGTTATTTTGAGATCTCTGAGACTTTCTAAAAGGAAAATAGAAAAAAAAAAAAAGAGCTGTCACGTGCTTGATTAGGATGCCTTTCCTGCCTTCCTAACATGATGTGTTTTTTCCGTAAGCAGCTGGACAGTGTACTAGAAATGCCATACTTCTATATCCTGTTGCCAAAGATTATGTAAATGTCTCTGTTTTTCTCCAACACTTGTAAATATTTTGCCTAGTTCTTACAAACTCTGTTCTGACTGAGTGCCTTCAGCAGCTGTGGACTTCAGTGAGCTGGAGTTAGTGAGTGATAGGACACGCAAATGTTAAAGGTGATACTAGGCAGGCACTTAAAATGATTTTGGTACATGGTTGGATTCTGCATTGGCCTCAAAATGGATGTATATTCTTGATTTTTGTATGTTTTTAAATCATGATAAGACATTTAAAAGCAATTAATACTTAGCTTCAGAGGTCCTTTTGCTTTCTTTATACACAGAACTTGTCTTGATGGAAGACCTTTTCCAGTTCTGCTTTGCATCATTGGCAATAGTGTGTCCTGTGTATTGCCTGTCTGCCAAGGCAGTAAAAAGCTTGTAAGATAGGACAATGAGTAATTTGAAGAGTATTTAAAATATTTTACAGTTATTCATGTTGGAAATGAAAGCTTGTGCAGTACAAATCTAGGCTTGATGAAATTAGGGATTGGGGTTTATGCCAGAAGAATTTTAACTATTTTTTGACCATAGCTTGTAAACAAGAAAGCTTCATGTACAGAACTCATAAAATATTCTAATTCACCATCTGTATGTCTCTTGCTTAATTACAAACTGCAACTAAGGGTTTAAATGCTACCCAGAGTTCATCAACAGAAACTAAAATGTGCATTGATGCATACCCATGTTCTACAATATGTGTACAGAGCAAATAAGAAATCCAGTAATTTAAGAGTGTGTTTTTATGTAATAACTACACCACCCCATAAAGCATTTTTCAGGCTCTGCAAAGACAGCCAAGCCTTGAAAAGATGGTGTAAATTCTGTGAAGTTATAGACAAATGCAAACGTCAAAATATCAGGTGTTCCGTACAAATTTGTAATTCAGCAGTTACTCAAGGTGTGTGGTCTGAGAATACTTCCTTATGTATTTCAGCTTTTTATTTATTGAAGCAATTGCAGATCATCGTGAGCTATTGCCATTTCTCCCTCCTCCCTCCCCAAGAATGGACAAAGGGAGAGGCTGTAGACAGCCAGGCTGGGTGGTCCTATTGTACTTGATTCTTGACTAAGAAGTTTCAAATTGCTTTTTCTATTTCAGATGGCTCCTTAAACATAGAGTTGTTGTGCTTATTCAGTTGCCTACACACCCATTTTAGCTGTAGTTTTGTTTTACTTAAGTCACTGTTCCTTCGCACCTACACTTCTGTATCAATTTTTGACACGTTTACTAGTTTGAGCAGGTCTGTATGCTGGCAAGATCAGCATGCAACCCCTCAGCACCCTGTGTGCATTTTGGATATGTGTATTGCTTTACATGCACTGAAGTGTAAGAGGGGTTGGTTGTGGCTGTCTGTTCAAAAAAATTCCTTCCCCGCCTCCCCAGCGTAAGACTTGTGGGTGTATATGCTTGTCTTGGATCAATAATGCTGAGTGATATCCGTGTGGGCTCTTATGTAACATGCATCTAAAATTCTCTAGTTACAAAACTGCACTTAAGTGCTTTGTAAATTTTCAGGTTGTTCAGTAGATCATATTTCTTTATCTGGTATAGTTTTATAATCCTTCTATTAAATAATGCTTAAGTCAGTATTTTTTTTGAAAGTGTTATGGACATAGAAAAGTGTTAGGGTCTGTCTAATTGTGTTTTTTTTGTGCTATGTTAAGTTAAATATTGGTTGAGAAGATTTTGAAACTGAGTTTATTTGGAAAAAAAAAAGAAAGGTGTTAAATTATTTTCAGCAAAAAGTTTATGTCTGAGAAGACTGACTTCTGGAAAGGTTTTTAGCATGCTGGATCTCATTGTGGATGTATAGCGCTCTACCGGTAGCATGAGTCAAATTACCTTTGTGTAGCTTGGCATGCAGTTTCTTTTTACTGCTTTGGAAGCACCTGAGTAGCATGAATAATACCAGAAAATAGGGATTTGATCCAAAAGGTCTCAAAATAGGTAACGGGAAATCTGAAGAGCCTTGAAGAAGAATGAGAAGGGTCTTCAGAGAACATACTGTATTGATATGGAATTTATTTTGTAAGAGATTGTGCTGCTTGTCAATCAAATAAGGAGCCACTTCATAAAATATAACTCACATGTTTTTTGTACTCGAAAAGGGTGGGAGTCATAGTGCAGGTTTGACTTGTTTGTCTATGACATGTTGAAACAAACCCTTTAAAAAAATCAACAAGCAGTTGGGACATTTGTTTTTTCCTTAAGCTTAGTGGTGCTACGTATTTGTTTGTGTTACTTAGCAAGAAAACATTTGTTAAAAAAATATTTTAATTTAAAGCTTCAAGCTAAATCGATCCAATTAAAGTTCAAATTGGAAATGACTTTTAAAAAAATGCTTGTGCCCTACAGCATTTCTTTCATTAACATGTTCCCATGTGTATTCTTGTGCACAGTCTTTAAAAACTGTTTGTGCTAAGCTGTGTATGTGTTGCCATAAGCTTTACCTGTAACTCTCACCTGTGGGGATCCTTGTATGGTCAGAAATGACAGTGCAGAATTTCCTTCACCAAGTGACAGGCACAATGCACTGCTTTGACATTTTTCCTAGGTAAATGTGGTGTGAATCTGGTGTTTTCTGATGTGCAAAAGCACTTGGGCCCAAGGATTTAAAGAAAAAAGTAATTAAGAGGAAACAGTTTGTTTTTAAAATTACTATTTTAGGATCTGAGGTCTTAGGAGAGGATGGGATGCAATGCTCTTAGATGACAGCATAGGCTGGGAGGAAGCAGGAGCATTGGGATGCTGCTTCTCAGCTGTAGTGCCTGTGCCCTCCTGCTCTGGGGTGACACTAATCCCATCCCTGTCCTTCATTCTGCTGAGCCTGCATATGCCAGAGTGCCTCTGTCAGCGTGAGGTGGGAGTCAGGTGGCCTGGGAAGAAGTGAGGAACTGTTGTTTTTTGCAGCACTAACACACCATGGTCATTTTCAAGAGCAGGACTTCCATTTCTCTATGGAACCAGTGGGGAGGTGTATGTTGAATGCTCAAGAGACACTTGCAAAGAAGTTTTGCAGAAGTGACGAGAGAGGATAGGGTTGATGGTTGTCCTTTCATTGGGTTTTTTCTGGCCCAATCTTGTAATGGGTCCTTTTTTTCTTCTGTGTGAGACTGTCATGAGTTATTTGTTGTGAGAATGGAGAATGCAACATAGTCTAATGTTATGGTGTTTATGTTGAATGGTTGTGTCAGTATTTTACATCAATAAGAGGAAGTGAGTAATGAATTGGATAAATAAGTAATAAGAGGATTAGGATTTAAGGCAGAGATCGTAATACAGCCAGGTGAATGGATAATGGGTTGATTTAGCTTAGTCTATAGCAGAAGGGGACATAATGACGTCCCCTTGGAGGCATTAGGTAGTTCTGTTTGAGGAGAGGTTGTAATAAAGTGAGATTAATTAAATTTTTAAACAGTGTAGAGAAGTAGAAAAATAGAGACAAACTGGAGGGAGTGATAATAACTTGATGTTTTTCTGTTTCAGCTTTGTCAAGCGAAGAGAAAGTAAGGAAATCATTAAAAAACCCAGAAAAAATACTTTTTGACACTTCATTAACTTTTGGAAACTCCTAGCTGTTACATATCACTAGAAATTAGACTACAGATATGAAAAAAAACACTAAGCACAATACACTGTCTTTTAAGTCACAGGCGATTATTTTTTGTTTCAAAGGTGAAATGTCATTCTGAATACTCTTTCCCTAAAAGACGGTGTCTGTGCTTACATGCTGTTTGTATGCTGGCCTGGATTTTAATAGCTCTGGGCTAGAGAGATCTGGTATTTGAAGCCTTTTCTTTGCTGCTGGCCTCACCCGTTAAGACTGTTGACCTTTTATGAGTGATCTAAGTAAGTAAATAACTAGGCAGTGTATATATTTTGAAAAGAAAAAACCCCCTTTACATACATTGTAGGTGATGAAACTGTTGTCATATATGGAAATGGTATGAGAAGTATGTTGCTGTCCTTTTGGTCAGCTATGCCCCAAATCACAAAAAGGGGAGTGTTGCATCCAAAATCAAAAGCTGCTTTTTCCCTTATTGCACAGTGCAGGCTGTGGAGGAGGGGAATCAACACGTTTCTGTCTGGTGTCTTGCACTCATCTGGTGAGGCAGAAAGGGTTTTTTCCCAGAGAGATATTTCCCTCCGGAAGTCATTTTCCTTTGCTTTGCCTCTCTCCTGAGGTTAGATGTATTTAGGGAAGTAGGTGGGAAAAGACCTTAATGTGGCAGGCTTCAGGAGCAGTATCCTCCAAGAACAGTGTAGTGATCTGAAATGGTCAAGGTAGTCCTGCACATCTTCAGGGAGCCACGTTACTTGCTCTTCCATTGTTGTGAGGAGCAACGGCCTTCTCGGCATTTAGAGATGACTATTTAGGTTTGGTTTTGAAAGAGATCTCTTCATTCTTCTGGTACTCCCCCTACAGTTTTTGTTTATTTTTTCTTTCCAGAGAAAATTCTGTTGAAACCTGTGTATAATTTCCTCTTTTTGAAATAGCTGTGTGCAACACCAGTGGTTCAGGAGCTCTGTTTCACTTGTTAGCTAATACCCGAATGACAGTTAGTGATGCCTTCTGCACATTGCTGTGATCCGTACCATTCAGCCATTTGTAGCATTGTTCAAGGGGGTAAAATTGTAGCTAAAGGAAGCATAGTTTCATCTAATGGCCTCGTAGATGTTGCAGTGTTTGGTAATGATGAAACGTTGTCCTTCTCTGGTACTTTTCTTCTCCCACTTGTGCTTGGCTGTAGCACTAACTGAACTCATAAAATGCATTGCTGTGTTGGCATCACACATCAAGTGTCGATCACTAAGGGAAAGCTATAACAATGTGTGTGCAGAGCTTCATGACTTCTTGGGTTTGCTGTTGGTTGGGAGGAGTTATTGCTTAATTTCTCTTCTCCCAAGTAATTAGCAATAGGATGAAAGGAAATGGTCTCAAGTGTTGCCGGGGAGATGTGGGGGGATTTAGATTGGATATTAGAAAAAATGTCTTTGCTGAAAGTGGTCAGGCATTGAAACAGGCTGCTTAGAGAGGTGCTGAAGTCACTGTCCCTGGAGGTGTTTAAAAAAACAGTATAGATGCGGCTCTTCAGGATATGGTTTAGTTGACATGGTGGTATTGGACAGATGGTTGGACGTGATGGTCTTAGTGGTCTTTTACAACCTTTAAGAGTCTATGATTCTATGAATTGCTTTTCAAGGGAATCACCTTCATGTGATTTAATTTGGGGTTGTCTTCTAAAAGACAGGATTTTGAAAGTAAACCTTACAAAGCTTCTCATTCATAAAATCTTTCAAGTATCATGGACTTAAGACTAGCCATTGCAGGTGTGGAAAGGAGTGAGTGTGTTACTTCATTATCTTCTCGTCATGCACAACCTCCAAAGGGAGTTGGACAGTCACTGTTCCAGTTGCCTGTGTAGTTGCCCCAGCTGTTATGTTTTGTATCTTCTGTCTCTGAAGAAAACATCAACTTCATACTGTGTCAGATCATTCTGCTGTCGGAATACAGCTGGGAATTTCATTGAAAATATGTTTCAAGAACAAGCACTCAGTCTCCTGGTGGAAAGATGCTCCTCTTGGCATCCATCGGTACGTATGCAAACTGCTCTTCAGCATGGGAAGCAATATAATTGATCTCCATATAAAACAGGCCACCAGCTGAACCTGCGATAGGCTGGCGGACAACTTGAGTGATGCTGGCAGAATGGAAAGTGTCTGGTTATTAAGGGACACTTGTAGCTTGGAAATGTTTTTCTGCTCTGCTGGTGACAGCAGTAAAATACGATCCTAGTTATTCAGCAGTGTGCCCATAAGGAAAAGCAAATGATGTGAGTAGATACTCAGTGGAGTCAACTCATTCCTGAATCGGACATTGATATCCTCCCTCCAGCCTTCCAACTAAGGATAGCTGCTAATCAACAGAGCTGTTCCAGACAAAATGCCAAATGTCACCAGTGTTGCAGCGGAGCTCAGAGAGATGGAAAAAAAAAAAGCCACTGTTGAATGTATTCCTGTTGGACAAGAGCAGGCTTTTCCTCTGTCCTCCTACCCTCTCTCCCATGAAGGATCAGAGAGGACGGAAGAAGAATGATAATTATTGTGTCCTGTGGTCCTGAGATTGCTTTTACTCACCCAGTTTGTTCTGCTGAAGCTCGGGAGAGTGATTTGGTCTGGTGCCATCTCTTCTGCTTTAAAGGGTTTTGAAAAAAGAATAAAGAAGTTGAATTGTGTGATGTAATTACTGCCTATAAGCTGGGCTGTAGCAAGGGCTCTGTGCGTGCTCTGAGGCTGTTGCTGTAGGACAGCTCTTTATATATGACTCTTTCAGCATCGTACTTAGTTTCAGAATAAATCACCAACTTTTTATGCTGTTCTTTTCCCCCGCAAACTTATGAATTTATTTGATCTGCTATTTTTCCCTCTTTTTTACACACATCTTTTTCAAAATTAGGAAAAAATTCTCATGGCCATAAATTCCTGGAGTAGTTTGATTTCCCGCTGGCCTTTCTAACTTGAATAGATGCAGCCCTTGTCACTTCAGGCACTGCAGACAAGACAGGCTCACAATACCTCCCAAGAGTGTTTTTAAATTGAATGTTTTATTTTTTTAGCTTAGGATTGTCAGCAGGGTGGGATATTATGACTCAGTAGTGCATCCATTGCACCTGGGTAACAGTATCTTCTCCTAATATCAGATCAACATGCAACTTATGTGTGTTTCAAGTATCAGTTAAAAGCTTGTATACAAATAAATACCTATCTTAGAGATTTTCCACAGGGATGACCGTGGGGAGAAGTTGACATCTCAGGAAGCAAGCTTTTTCAAGTCCACCCGTTGCTGTCACATACTTGAAGTTTCTAAATAAGCGTTATCTAGAGTGGGATGTCTTGACTTTTTTCACAATGCCTAAAATTCCTCCTCTCTTTAATTTTTGGTTTTAGATATTTAAACAAGAGGCAAAACTCTGCTAATAAATTGAGGTTTCTGTCAGCTAGGGAGGTGCCGTACGAGAACAAGCTAAAAATGCGTCTGTAAACAACTTGCACTTCAACAGGCTAGCAGATGTTATTCTATCACTTTGAACTGTGCATCACTGAAGTGTATTGGGATATCTTAAAATAGGCAGGGGTGGTGGCCAGAGACTCTAGACTACTATAGATGGTGAGGCTGTTTCGCTGTTGCAATGAAATAAGCCAGAAGTACATGCTGCTAAGGTCATTTGCTTGCTCAAGGTCAGTGTGTTCAAAGTCAGCTGCTGTACTTGTAAGCATGGTTACTGTCAGTAGTATATATAAGAAAAGAGTCCTGACAGTGTAAG
Organism: Zapornia atra; assembly: GCA_013400835.1. NCBI lineage: Eukaryota > Metazoa > Chordata > Aves > Gruiformes > Rallidae > Zapornia > Zapornia atra. Next base: position 67,443 of record VZTU01002269.1, on the reverse strand, counting down.
GAATTGCTATTAAAAGTGAATTGGGACACTTAATGCTTTTTTTCCCCCCCGCTCCTACCCTTTAAAGTTGCAGGGCAGTGATTGCAGGTTTGTTTTATCTGGGCAAACAGAACTTAATGTCAAGATAAGCCTTCGTGGCTTCTGTCAGTGAACAAATTGGTTTATTGCTTTAGCTTGATTTTTGTCTGCAAATTTGCATAGCATTTGTTTAAAATCAGAAGTCAATTAAACAATTGAACTTTGGTGTCATGGTTACTAGGACCTAACCAAAACCATTATGCAACTTTTTTTAATCCTCTCTGAAGATTTAGCGGAGTATCATGGGGAGGGGTGGGAGTGGGTGAAATGCCAGCCAGCCTTCAAGTTGGTCATTTTTCTGAGCTAGAGATTTCCTTAGTAACATAAGCTGGGATAATGCATGAGACATTCAAAGGTACCGTGTTCTTGCTAGAGACTGTAGTAATGTCAGCCCAGATTTCAAATTGCTAGTGATGGCAGGAACAACAACTTAAATCAGAGTCCAGGTGATGGTTCTCTTAGTCTTTAGATTGCTTGAACAGAAGGAACTTAAAGGTGAAAGAGCTCATGGTTCTTGCTGGTTTTCATTTTTTGAGGTTGAATGATAGACCTAAGTTTGTCGTGGCTAAGGTTTTGGGAAGCAGCTTTTATTTTTCATATATTTATATATAATATGTATTCATATATTAATATATGATCATATAGGGGTATAGGTTCATATATTAATATATTATTGACATTTTCATATATTAATAATATTTTATATATCCTATACTGAAATGTGATAATTCTCTTGCTGCACTGTTGTCTGTGTTGCAAAGATTTGTTCATCATACATCTGTGTGTAAATGCGTACGGACATACCGGGCATGTTAATTACAGAAGATGTTAGTGGGAGCCACAGTGCTGTATTTGTAAATATTGTGTCTAACGGCTCCCATCGTGCCTGTTTTGAAAATACGGCTGTGTATTTTTGCTGTAAGAACAGGTAGTACTAGATCTAAATCAATATGATTGAAAGTAAAGCCTATGTGTCAGCCCATCTCTTCCATCTGGAGAGCTGTGTTGTGGGGAAGGCTTCCTTCTGCATCAGCTCACAGCATCCATCACGAATGAAGATGATGAAGCAGACCGTGGGGGAAGAAATCTGCGTGGTTGAGTACAAAGAGGTTGGCTGAGCTGCTAGTCTGCTGACAGCATGCGAAAGGGAGAGAATGTACCACAGCTGGGGGCTCATCCCATTAACTGTGGAAGGCAAACTGCCACAGTTGGTCTGGAAATCAGGCAGGCTGAGCATGTACAAACAGATAACGTGGGAAGACTTAGAGTATTTAATGCTCATGTGGGCCCAGACCAAAACCAGCAATAAAATACTATCAGGACTAAAACCAAAACAGCGACAAGAGAGAAGCCTTTTGTGAATTCTGGCATTACTTGGAAAGTGGTAGAGGTGTCTGACATAAAAAATAACTTTACATAATTACGTCTCATATACTTAAAATTTGTATGAAAATAAGTTGCCTGAAATGTCCTTATTGTCAGCTTGTATACTGTATGTTTTACAGTCCTTTCTCTTATATTTTAGAGGGATTTTTGTTTGGACTGTTAATAAAACACCGAACAGGTAGAGTTGGATTAAGGGCCTGGGGAAGCAAGCCAAAAGCATTTCACAGACTAGATTTCTCAAGCAGTTGAATTTTGAAACTCTAATGTTACCATAAGAGCATGTAAATTGTCGTTGTGCTTTAAAATCTTGGTTTATTGGTAATTGGACAGCAACAGTTGATTTAAGGGCAGGCATAATGTAAGTTAAACTAGTATTACATGTGAGTAGGTGAGTCTTTATGCAGACAAGGGTGTGCTGGTAGGTAAAAAGTAAAATCATTTTTCTCCTTGTGAAGCATTTAGTAAAACTCTGAATCTACCTGCTGGTGTAGGCACGAAGTATGTGTGTGTCTGTGATGCTATGGCCTTCTCTCCCACATGCTTCTTGTTGCAAGCGGGCAGAAGCACAAGCTAGCAGTACTGAGCCTCCCAAGAAGATGAATGATGAGAAAAATTGTCTTTGATCCATGCTGTGTTTTCTATGCTTGTAGTATGGCATGGTATGACTGCAAGTGGACTTTAGCTCTTGTGTCTTAATACCAAAAGCTGATCATGAGCCTGTTAAGTAATGGAAGAGCAACTGCTTCCATGTGTTTTAGTTAAGGCCCACTTAAATGATAGTAAATTCAGAATACTTTGGGGTTTGCTTAATTTCCTGACCAAAAAAAAAAAAAAAAATTCCGGGAGTCTAAACTTTAGTTACTAGCATAAACTCAGAATTATGGTCAGAATGTCTTTCTCAGTGCATAATGTGTACTTCAAGGATAAATTATTGAAAATAAGAAATGCATGGTATCTGGAATCTAATATTAAGTATAAATTACTACATATTCTACAAAATGTGCTGCATTATCTGGTTGCAGCAATGTAGAAGCCTGGCTATGAAGTGTTTACTCTTAAAATTGCACAGTGCATCTTAAGAGCAGGCAAGTCAAACCTGTTCTCATTTCTCTGTTAAACTCCTGTGAATTGCTCTGTCGGGTTCTGGGTTTCTCACCTCCAATGGTACATGCTGTGCTAGGACAGCTGTATTTAGAACTACCCAAAGCAGCGAAACACAGCGTTTTGCCAGTTGTGCTGTTTGAAGGCAACTGAGGCATAGCCAGTGAAGCTTGCTTGCACAAGGAGCTTTCTTGCTGTTAAAAAGGAAACGTTGTGGTTCATGCTTTAAGGGCTATTGTAAATGCTGCTATCTTCCCCTCTGTAAATACCGAGGATGTTTCTGTTGTCCCAGGACAGTGCAGCAGTCTCTCACAGAATACCATCTCTTTACATGGCTTCCTTAATTCAGGATTGCACTGTAGGTGAATTGTTAACAGTATTTTCAATGCTGTATTGGATATTTTTGAGAATGATTGATAGGTTCTCACCCTTGTAGTCAATCATTCAATACTAAGTATTCCAAGTACTTAAAACCACCAGAAACTTCATGATTAAGTCTTTCACGAGAGTATGTCGTGTTGTTTGAAGTGTAGTGTGTATAGGTGATCTTGGAAAAGGAGCTGTTCCTTCAGTAACAGTGTCAGTATTCAATGTATGTATACAAAAGTGTATAGAACACAATTGAACTTTTTTATGTTGCATGTTCAACATTAATGTGAATTTTAATGTTTTTTAACTGTCTAAAATTGATTCTAGGAATTGAATTGGAACAGGTTTTAATTACTACTTCCAATAAAAACTTACTTCCTGATAATTTTGGATATGTGTATTTCATCACTCTGAAAAACTGCATACACTGCACTGCTGATGTACAAGGCTTTTCTTCATGAAGCTTTTGAACTGTGTATTGCTATAGTTTTATCAACTGAAAAACTTAATTTTTAAAATTGGTTTGAATTGTTACAGTATGCTGTGGGTTGCAAATTGGTATTAGCACTTAATGATACTTGCCCAAAAGGTCTGATGTCAAAAGGGTTGTTCATGCTAATAGCACTGGAGGTTGTGCTGAGTGCATTTTTTTTGAAACCTGATAATGTTTACATTTTTGAGCTGTTAATTTTCTCTTTAATTTTTCAGTTCTTGCCATTCGTTCAAGATCTAGTGTCTATTTCTTTATGTAAAGTTTGGTATTTGTCTGCCTGTATTTTGTTAAACTTTTTCATCATCATTTGCACACACCTGTCCCCCCCCACCATAAGAATGGTTTGCAAGGTGCATTTAAACCACCTGCATTTTCTACATGTCCAAGTTTCTCAGCTCAGTAAAGTGGCTGTCGTTCATGGGGTTTGGGCTTTGTCTTACGGTAGATCCTTGGGATTTACAATAAGGTGTTGGCTTCTCTAGACAACTACTTGGTGAATGAATTTTGTGTTGGCCACTGCCAGTTCACTCACTTAATTGGTGGACATAGGTTATATTCCCCCAAGATAATCTGTATCACCTTTTGCCATGTCACATAATACAGTGTTACATGAATTAGGACTACCAAAACCGGAACAATAACCTCACCTCTTCCTCTCCATTACTGACAGAATTAAACTACTAAAAGTTAATTACTTTGTAATTGGTGTTGTTTCCCCTCCCAACCTAGGAGACCTGTGACTTTCTAGTGTGTGCATGGTGCTTGTTTTGGATTTCCACATGTTTCTGATGGTGGGTACCAGGCTGGTATGTCAGGGGAGGCATGTTGAGGTCACCACAGGGATGAATGCTGTGAAGGAGTGGTGTTGCTGTGGTTTGGGAAGTAGGTGATGCAGTTTGGCAGTGTCATGCTCAAGGAGCAGCTCACAAGACACCTTCAGGGTGGCTCCTGAAGAGTTGTGTTCCTGTGCTTGGCACAGAAGTGAATGGGAGCTGGTGTGGCACTGGAATGGGAGTAGGAACCAGAAACCCACCTGCGTGTGCTGGAGCAGGTGGCTGGTGTGGTTGCTTCCAGTGCGGTTCTGAAGCAGTGGGGCTAATCCACACTATTGCATAGTCATGTAACAAAATGCGTACCTTTTTAGAAGGTTGCTGTGTTATTTCTAGTTGCTTAAATAAGGGGAAAGGCTGCTGTATATGGTGATGTGGTTGTGTTTTATTTATACGTCCCCAACCATGTATTGCATGTGTGCATGCCCTCAGTCTTTGTTTGAATTGCAATGCTGCTGTGTCTTTAAGCATGCATAAAATCCGGTGCAATGACTGGCTTCCCCTTGCTGCTGCACTTTGATTTCAGATTTGCTTCAGAAGTTGAAAAAGATACTTTGAAACGTTTTCCCCTTATTTTAGTGGTGGTTTGTTTGTTTGTTTCCCCTGGGGCTGTGCCTCGGGAAACAACTCTTTTGTGAGACCAACTTAATGTTTTGTCAGGCAACTGGGTTGGGGGATTTGAGGTGAAAGCAAAAACGAAAGGCAGTACACAAGCTAGCATGTATTAACAAATCGTACTAGGGTTCTGTAGTTTAATGGCAGTTTAGTGGTGGTCATCTGTGTGGATTCATTCTTCAGTGCTTAAGTTCTAGTGATATAGCTAAATTTTTCTTCTGCACGAGACTCTGTCAGTGTAGTTCCTCTTAAAGATTCTTTGAATATTTTCTTTGACTTTTTCATTAATCTTTAGAGAATGGTTACAGATAAGTCTCTGAAGTTGCTCTGTGTATGTAGCATCTGTAACTTTCTAGTTGTGAGCTGTCGGGACAAGTGAAAGCACCTCTTTTGAAGATGGACCATAACCAGCTTGTTGGAAGCGGTGCTTGGTTACGTGAGGTCACAGTTCTGAAATGGGTAATGCAAGAAACTCCTGTGGTAAGAAATAAGGTGGTTGATGGGTGGGTCTGAAATAGGCAGAATAGAGAACTAGGGTTGTTCATTCTTGTATGGGGAAAGAAGTAGTGTAAACCTAAAAAACCCAACAACAATAAAGTATAATTAAGTCCAATGGCATTTGTTCGCATTTGTGTGGCGTGAGAGCAGATTCTCTTCAGCAGAATCTGGCGCAAAGATGTGGAGAAATGTGTAAAAAGCTTTCCAACAACTAAAATGGAAGTAACTTCTTGATGTTTACTAAGAGCCTTAGTTCTCACTGCAGCTTATTGCTCAGTGCTTATGACTGGCACTGCCACTGCAGGAAGGGCAGAAGGCTGCGACAGGGCAAGGAACTTTATTTAAAAAAACCCACAAACAACCCAAAACTGAACCACCCATACCTCCTCCCAATCAGAAAGCCATCAAAATCCCCTCCAAAAGACATCTCCACACAAAACCATATTGAGGAATGGGAAGAGAGTGCATGCTCAGAATCACTTTGAGAACTGTAGCCATGTATGCCTGTACTTTGGGGGCTGTCTTCTCAGAGCAGTGCATTGCTGTATTTAATTTTTTTTCCCATTGTGTAGTTAGATTTTTTCCATTTATAGAAACAAATATTTTATAATGCTTTACTTGCTTTAATACGTAGTATTTAGTGCTAAACTGCTGTAGGTCTGAGCCAATGAGAAGCTATCTGAAAAATTAAAATTAGTCCAGAATGTTCCAAATAGCACTTCAATGCTGACATTTGAAAGGCTGTCACATGGGATTCTTCACATATTTTCACTAAGCACTGTCCTGTAACCACAGCATCTTGAGAAGATGCCACTTTAGGGATACCAGTACTGTTAGGTTCCGCTAGGAGTTCAAGTTCCTGCTCTTCTGAAGGAAAAATACTTTATGCCTGTAAATTAACTTTTTTGGGGTTACATATTTACCTTATTACTCTATCCTTAATTAATTCTGTGGTTGGGGGAATCCTTCCATCACTTAGAGGCATGTGGGTGTACTGGGAATAGTGGTAAGTCCTGTTTTGCCTCATGGTGACCATACGAGGCTCAGCTTTTCCCACCGCCAGCCCATGGGGCATGGATACCTAAAGCAAAATGCAGATGGAGAGGGTGTGTTTTGAGCGACTGTTATTAAGCTACAGGTAGGCAGCTTTCTGGTCTGAGAGTTGCTGGCTAATCTGTGTAATTATTTTGAGTATTTAAGTATCTTCAGCTAAGTAGCCAGCTTTGCTGCCTTAATAGCATCTTACGCAACTGGACCCTTCCCACACTCCTTGCCGGCTCAAGACGTGACGCGGTAGAATTTTTAGTGTGCAGAAGAGGTATGAATGCAAGGGGAGCCATTGAAAAGGGACTGTGTGCTATGCAAAAGAATATTGTCTCTTGCAGTCAAAATATTCTCTCCCCCCTCCTTAAATTTATTCTATGTCAGTCACATGTGATTTGCCTAGGAAAAATGTGAAAACTTTGTCATGCTTTGGAACATGACTTGGGGAATTTGCAGGACTGACAAATGCATGCCAAGGGGGAATATTTTTGATACATTTTACCAAAATAAAAATAAGTATTAGACACATTCCTGTGAAACAGAAGTACTTCAAGTAGCCCTAGATGATGGTTTGATATCCTTTCCTTTGTAAAGGGGGATTCATCCTTTGCTTAATCTCATTATTTCTCCTGTATCAAACAACCCATTCAGTAAAAGGTGAGATGAGGCAAAGGGCTTCAGAATACATGGGTGAGCCTCTAATAGCCTTCTGAAGAATGTAAAACCAGCTCTAAATGATCAAAGGTCCAGTCTCTGATAGTGAAAGCCTAAGCAAAGACAAAGCAGCAAAGGTGGTATTTGTATTGATAGTGCCTAGTATATTCTAGCTGCTGGCAGCCCAAGCTCGTTAGCTTCCTTAGGCTGGCCCTTTTGTGTCTTGTAGCACATCAGAGGGAGGGTTTTTTTTTTTCTGCTTTCTTTTTAAGCACATAGACTTCTGGCACGGCCAAATCCAGCAGTGGAGCTCCACAATTCAGTTATGTGTTATGACATAGATTTTGTATTTGTTGTGTAAAGAGGTCCTGATGAGAAGCTGCTCTGTGGTGCAACAGGCCATTTTATTGTACAAGTGATCAATGCTTAGAAATGTGACCGTTGGCTGCTGATGTTGCTGAGCCAGGCAAGAGCCCACAAAAATAGGGTAAATTGTGTTGGAAGGATGGTCTCATGAAATTTTCCAAGCAGCTCTGTACCCTGCTGGTACAGAATGAGGGAATTATAACTTGTTTTCTGAGTCCTTTGTCTGCAACTAGTACATCAGCCTGTCCTGTCCCTAGTGAAAATGTTTTCTTTGGATGGTGTTCCTTCTGTACTTTAACCTCTTTGGTTGCTCCCCTTTGCCCCTTCCTGAGGCCTTTGAGGCCTTCTCACTAGGAAGACCTGTGGTCTTGTCTCCTACTCTGCGTAATTAGCGTCAAGAAACAAAGTGTGTTGTGGGGAGAGGAGGAAGGAAGTTAGACTTCCAAATTCCTCAGTTTGGAACAAGTTAGGGGCCTTTTTTTGTTGTTGTTCCTGTTACAAAATTTAACTTCAAAATTGATCTGGTTTCGGGTGAAGCATGGGAGGATCAAGCTATGACTCCGTTTTGTTTCCTTACTCCTGCTTTTAGTTAGATGCCACGAGCAGGAATGAGAGAACAAAAATGAGGGCTATGCTTGTATTGATGTGGCTCTTGGTGATCATGCAAAAATGGAGCGGTCAGGAGACGTTGTTCCTTGCTCTACCTCTGCGTCACCGTCCTGCGGAAATGGAAGGGTGAGGGAGGGCTCCGCAAAGGTGAGCAGTGCAGGGCAGGCTGTGTTTTCCAGTAGCACTACCCCAAATGCGTGTTTATGTAAGAAATGTTATTTTGAGCTAGGTTGCTTCTGTTCTCTCCTAGCTAACTTCTCCATGTATTAATATACCTCCTGCATACCGCATCAGTATTAAAAAGCGGGTGGAGAAAGTGAGCGTATGTATCTTGTGAATGTTGGTTTTGATAGGAAAAAACATAAACGTTTTCATGAGAAATGTTTGCTGAGAATGCAGAGCTGGATTTACTTTCCCTAGAAAATGTCTGGGAGTTAATTTCTTGGTTGGCTACCTCCTGCCCTACCAGCACCCAGCACCACACAGTGTTTATGCCCATCGGGTTCCCTTCTGCTGGCCCTTTTCCCACCGGTGAGTTTTTCGCCCCCTTGGTTTGTCACTGGTTGAAGTTCTGCTTAATGATCAGCATTAATAGTTCTGCTTAATGATCAGCATCTTTTGGAACAAGCCAGAGGGGGCCAGGAACTCTCCTCTTTGCTTGGCTGACTGTTTCTGTTTCTTGGGATGCTGGTGGTGTGCTGGAGGTAAATGTTAGGACTGCAGATACCCTGGGCTTATCAGGGCTGGGGCTCTGGGGCTCGCAGGCTTTGCTGGGCTCGAGGGGCTTTATTTAAACCAGACATTTAAACATTTATTTAAATGTATTTAGCCTTCCAACCTGTGACTGATGTATGGTCTAATTTCATTAGAACAGGTAATCCTGTGTCATGCATCTCTTGAATGTTCTTTGCAGCATTTCTTTTTTTTTTTTTTTAGAGCACTTTGGAAGCAAATTCATGATGAGCTTGTTGTAATAGTCACACACAGGATAAAGAAAATAGCTTATAGGTTGGTTCTGGAAATGATGACTTGACAGTAGCCTCCGGCAGTGGAATTTTGCTATCAATAGTGTGTTAATCCAGTTAAGTAGAGAGCCTTTCATAGGGAAATACGAGTCCTGTTCTAGCTAAATAATTACTTCTAAAGTAATCATGCAACTTGTAAACATTGCCTCTATATTTTGGGGATTTCTTTTTTTGACACTGTTATGACAAAACAATAATTCCTTATTCAAGCAGCACCACAGGCGGTGACTTCGGGTGATGCTTATTTCAGAATGTTCTTATCTAAAGCTGTGTTGATACGTGTAAGCATTGACTTTGTCAGCTAGTTTTTGCCTGTTCCTGTTTCCTATTTAGAAAATACCAAACATTAACGACAATTGTAATCATGCTTCCACTTATACATTGCTTTTGAAATCATAGTAAGCTTGCACTGACACACTGATGATTTGGAGAAGTTTAGGAAGCTCTATACTGATAAGGAGGTGTCCTCAGGAGTCAGTTTTCACTATAGAGTTCCCCAGGACCCAGTTCAGCTCCCATGCTTTTCCCTTCCTGGGGGTTTGGGTAGTGAATGCTTCAGATCAAGTAGAAGGAAGAAGATAGCTGGTTAAATGCATGAGAGCTTACTGTAGTTAACTACTATTGTAACTTCAATTTCTCAATTCCTAGAATTTTAACATATGTTACTTTTTTTCTATGCTGAACAGTAAAACAAAGAAGCTCTATGATTTCACTTGTCTCTCATTTCAGTGGGTATACTGGCACCAGTGGGGGATAAGAAATACACATCAGTGAGGTATGTGCTTATTCTGTAGAACAAAGCCTATTTTCAGTAGATTTCTTGAAGCTGGTAGAGCTGGTAACAGTGAACCTCACTAAGACTGCAATGCTGTGGAGTCCTTAAACCTTCCAGATACAAAAACATTTGATTTTGTTTTTTCTTTGTTTCAGATGTTTGAGGCTGCTTGTAGGTTCTTTTTGTTTGTGTGCTTGGTTTTTTTCCTGATGAAATTAATCAAAGTTGAATACTCCCTCTCCCTTGATCTTGGCAGATAAAATCTGATGATGTTTTTTAGGTTGGTTGGTTAGTGTTCCTGTTAGCTCACAGTACTTCTTTAACATTGGAAAGATAAAGGAAGCAAGTGAGCAGGAACCCATCATCTGCCACAGTTCATAGGAACTTAAATTGACATCGGGGATAATAAGTCTGTGTCATTGTAAAGTAATTAAAAAAATTATAGAAACAGGTCTGGCATCCTTGAGAAACATTCACTGCTACAGTTTTATAAATCATTTAAACCTGTTTACATCAGGTTTAACTGCAGCAGGTCCATAAATATGCTCCACTGTTAATAGTCATAACTTAGAAAAATGTGTATGATCACTTCTTGTTCTATGGAATTGTAACTACCTTTGGGAGAAAACTTAGTAATTGCAACGGACATTATTGCTACATTATGCTTAATAAGCCTTAAAGTGAACACTGTAGTGTTCACTTTACTATTAGTGAAGACTTTATAGTGTTGCAATTACATTGACCATCCCTGGAGAACATAAAAGGGTAGCAGAATGTAGTGACCTGTTTTGGAATAGGACCATCTTACCGTCTATTTCAGAAGACAGTTGCTTGAGGTCTCTAAGGATAGGTAAAGATCTGTTTCCTTGGTACTTCACCAAAGCAGCTTTTTGTCTTTAGGTACTCACAGGACCATGTCTAGACTTGATAAGTCATTGACATACTTTTTGTAGATTATAGTGATTTTTATCTTCAGATTAAAATTTCTTCTAAAGAAGCAGCTTTGGATTTTTTTTTTTATATATCTGAAGGATTTAATGTCTTTCCCAGTTTACTGTTTTTAGTTATTTCTTGTTTTAAAAAAAATCTGTGTTCTTGTGTCACAGCACAAGCTGATTTGCCTAAGGGCATTTACAATGTCAGAGCCAGAAAATAATAATAAAAGTTTTTCACTGTCATCTAGTTTAGTTCTGAAATGGCTAATGAAAATATTAATATTTATCATTATGCTCTAGTGGACTCTCTTTCTCATAAGGTTATGTCACTAGCCTCTAAGACTCTTCTATTTTGATTATGCTGTAGTTCTGATACTGTTCTTGTTTCCAACTATTTATTCTCAGGAGGTTATTTCTTTATAAGGCTTCAAGTATTCCAGCATCTCAGCAATTGTCTGATGCTGAATAATTTTGCCACCCATGTCCCAGCAGTATCAGTAACGTATATGTTGTTCATGGAGTCTTTTCAAGTGTGGTTGACAGCAGCTCTTCCTGGGTAATTCTAAATTAATTTGTAGGTCTGTCTTGGCAGTGGGATTACTGCCAGGGATTTCTTTAAGTATATTGTTCTGCTTGTGACAGTTTATGCTACCCTATTTACGCATAAATTCTTATTTATGTATAGTCAATACAAAGTTTACTCTTTACTGCTGTCAATCTTAAACATCAAGATTTCACAAGGAAAATGGTCAGACAAATTGACTTTAGAGAAATTAATGTTATACAAAAATCCTACCAAGTTGACAATAGTGGTACTGCCTGATTTCACCTCTAATCTTTGGCCAATGTCAGTGACCAAAAAGAACTGCAGGAACTTCATGAATATCGAAGAAGAGACTTCTCCCTCCAACAGAGGCCTCTGTGTGTGTCTAGGGACTGTTTAGGCTGCAGATAGCAAACTTGGGATGTTGCTGAAAGAGACCAGTGATAGGCTGCTTCTGGGAGGTGGGCTTTTTTTTTTTTTCAAGACGGGATTTATTATTTTTTTCCTTCCATTTTTAACACACAGGTTACACTTAGATCTTTTTAGATTGACTTTTTTCCTAAAAGTGAGAAGCACAATGTAGAAATCCCAGAAACGTAATGAACTTGATTGAAAAGGAAATACTAACTCTGTTAGTGAAGGCAAAGCAAGGCCAGTCTTGGGAGCCTTACTAAAAAGTGGTGGCATAACACAGAGCTGGCCTTTGAAAGTTTTGACTATCAATTTGTGGTATGACAGCATCACCCAAAAATAGTTCCTGGGACTAAGAGAAATTAGCACCTTGATTTGAGGATTATTTCCACCCCTCCCCACCCCCGCCTTGGAAAATTCATACATGCTGGAAACAAAGCAAGTGCTAATTCTCCCCATCTCCAAGGAAATCACAAATAACCTTTTTTGAAAAGATGAAAGCTAAAGTACAGTTGACAAATCTCTTCTAAGAGTAGGAGTTCCCAGTAAATACTGTGGCTGTGTAGATTCTCATACTGTATTTGCCTTTCGGGCAGTGTTCCATGTTTGGCCAGAGGTTACATTACATGTAAAATAGTCAGACTTCCCAATGGCTTTATTTTTGCAATTTTTATTAGTAGTTGACATATTTTGATTTTTGTATTTTAGTGCAAGTCATTGGAAAGTTGAAAACAGAATATATTTTTTTACCTAGTATGGCCCTTAGATGGATTATGGATATCATGTGGTATATATGTCAATCCTCAGTTTCGGACAGAATTGAGAATGCTTCAGAATCCTTATTGGTATTATATGAATGCATTTTTTAATTAATGAAAGGATGTGTGTTTTTGAAATAACTACTGCTATTAGTTTTTAAAGTTCAGGAAATGTTTCAGAGTTTCTTGCAGTCTTGTAAAATTCTGTGCAGCATTTTCTCTGTACATTGGTAAGAGCAGGCAGTGAAGATAGCTTACCTTTCCTTTTTCTCTTTGAGACAAAAATTAATACACACCACCGGCTCAAGGCACTGAGCAGTCAGCATGCTTACAGCCCTGTTTGAGCAGTAGCATGTCTGTAAATGAGGGGAAAGTTCCCGGTCTATTTGATCCTTGCTGCTTCTGTTAATATTGTCAACAAGCGTGCCTTTTCCTAATGTGGGTGTCTGTCTATACTGGGAACAGAATGAAGTTTTTAGCCATAAATAATGAGCTGCTTGCAATTATTAGTGTCCTGGACTGGACTCAAAGGGTTTACTCAGATCAAAGGGTTCTATTATTATCCAATTATTATCTAGATCCCATTATTATGTGGGGTTTTTTGTTCGTCTCTAAACTGCGTTATTTGTTTTTAACTTTCATTTGCTCTGACAGTAAAATTACAGCATTCTGCTTGATTAAAAATAATTCATAGTGTAATTTGTTTACCCTGATTTCCTCCTCTTCAGTGTGGTGGTCTGGTTTTTAGTATTGGGTATCAGACAAGATAAAAGGATATCAGCTTTTATGTAGAAAGAAGAGTAAACGGAAAAAAGCCCACCCTATATTTATATGTTTGGGTAGAGTGTGTTAAGGTTTTGTATGTAATGTTACTTTAAAAATCTTTGGAAAGTGGTGCTTGCAGAAATGCCAGAGTTCTTCGCTCTAGTCACATTCCTGTTGCAGCATGTTGTCAGGTTCTGGTGTGACATCAATCTAGATGTAATAGATACATAGTTAAGCAGTTTATTTTAGGCTCTGAAACTCTTCTAAGAATAGAGGAGCTCTCCTTTCAGCAGGAAAGGACAAATAAATTAAAATGGGATACCAGGGGTTGAAAAATAGGAAATAAAACAGTGTCAGGAGAACAAAAAAGGGAAAAAGCAGCAGATGGGTGCTAGTGTGGGGTTCAAGGCTGGAGCAAAACAGACGGAGGGACTGTTGCATATGGATTCTTTAAGCAGGCTGCACTGCAGTGGCAAGCAGGTGATGTGACATACTGGAAGGCTGAAGTCTTACAGTCTAACCTACCGAAATAGACCTGTGTCATTTTCCTCACTAGCATTCCATTGGTTTCATCCAGCGAGGAGGAAGAAAATAACCTTTTAAATTTTCTAATGTAGTTTCTTAATTTTGTCAGAATATTGACAGGTGATTTTCCACAACATCCCAAATTTAAGCTCTTCAGTATTTCCCCGTGATTATGTTAGTTGGGTCGCTAAACCGTGGGTAAGGATGTGATTTGTTCTGGTGGTGTCATATTTACATCAGGATCTAATCATAGAAATTTGTAGGAGAAAAACTCACCAGGTCAGCCAATCAGTTCACTTGCCAGTGCTTCATAAATCACTACAGCAGTATACGAACTAAAATTAAGGTTCTTGAACATCAATGTGTACTGTATGTTGGGTGTATTTTTCTGCATTTTTGAATGGAAACAACACATCCCAGTAAAACAACTATGCCAGACATACATTGGTTGGATATGAATCTAGCAATAGATTTAGAGCCTAGAAGTGTTTTAAAACACTTCATTTAGCAGCTGTCACAGCTATTAAGTCACTAGATAATGCTTCATATAGAGGAATATCCAAAGAAAAATGTACTGTGGTGTGCCATTTATTGAGTGAACAGCACATGAATCTCCTATACGGATCCGTGGCATTTGTACTTTTTGCTGGACAATACCTTTTTAGTTGTATATGGCATTACTGTTAATCAGATATGATTCTTGTTAAATGTTAATTTCTCTTACTAGTCTTCTACTTGTTTCTTTCCTTTAAAGAAAACAGCTTTTAGCAAGCCTACTTATTTATCCTGATGTCATGTTGTCAGTGTTTGATTATTGACTTGACAAGGTGTTATAGTCTAGTATCACTATGTAAATTTTCTGTAACAAAAATACTGACTTCTTTTTAAAATTACAGATTCCTTTTTTTTCTTTTGATACTTTTTCTTAGGGTGCAGGATTGTGTCATGGGCAACAACCTTCAGTCTACAAGTCAGGCTAATAGACTTGTGAAAGCCTTATTCCAATACAATGTAGGACATTATTAGGAAAGTAAATAAAGAGACTAGTTTGTATGAGTATGGAATGATCTGGAGGTCTGAGAGAAATGAATGACATGACATCACTTTGCTTGTTCAGAATTATTTGTGTTTATTTTTTATGAGCTTTCTATAATTCAAGCAATGTAATTTTAAGTAAAAATTTATCAGTCTGTGTTGCAGAGTTTCATCAAGATATCACTTTGCACCATCCAGATGGGCACACATCAATAGTAAAAATAATTTGAATAATTTTTCACAGTGGGCAAGGATGTGAACAGATTTCCTTACCTTCTCAGGTATTTGTATGGCATGTTCACTTCCAGTGCACTATGCCTACCTAAGAACTGTTGTGCGACAGATGTATGCTAGAAAATAAGTTCCAATAGTTTTGTGGTTTATTGAGCAGGCAGGCCTGTTGTTGCCCTGTGTTGGAAGGCAAACTTTTTTGCTGGTGTTGCTGCAGAATGAGAGGAACTTCTGTTTGTGTTTTCAGGATAGATTTCCCCACACACACTTTTTTTTTTTTTTTGGGGTGTATGTGTGTGTTGTTTGGTTTTGGTTACATGATTCTTCACTTAACTGCCATATCCTTGCATTCTTTGATATTTTACCTGAACTATGCCAAAGCAAGAGTCCATTCAAATATAAATGAGATACCCTTATACCAATGGGTCATAGCAGGAACTGATACCTCTTCCTGTTGCTTTGTTTCTGGTCAGAATCCCTTGGAAGTGTTTTTACATCAGAATCAGGCTGCTTGCTTCTTTAGGCTCACCATGACTTTGTACCATCAGTCCAGGTGTAGGATTATCATCAATAAGGTGAAAGCACAAACCTTCACACAAAACTGACTTAAAGATCTTCCTATTCTTGATGAGGATGCTACAAGCAAACACTGCCCTGTTTGTTACTATCTTGTAGAAACTCCCTACCTGTTCTTCAGCTGGTGTGTTTGGGCACTCTAAGTCCATGCAGACCCTTACAGAAATAGAAGTTGTTATTCCCACAGCATCAATGCTATCAAAAAACAAAGGGGGATGGAGTTGGGATATGGCATTTCTGATTTGTGAGGCCTTGAAAGCTTCCACACTTCGCTGTTCTAATTTTTCTCTTACACTTGGTCAGAGCTGGAAATCCTCTTCTTGGGTGGAAGCTAGTGTGTAGTTGCCAACTGCCCCACCGCATGATCTTCCACGGTTACCTGTGCTTGCCCTAACTTTGATCTCTAATACAAGCAATATAACTTTATCTAGGTTGTTGGGTTTTGGTTTTTTTTTCAGAAATAATCCGGACATTTCACCAGTTCAGCTTGTCTTTTGTTTTGGCACAAAACTGTGGATCCTTTCGTTTTCTGGGGGGTGTTCCTTTTTTCTTCCCATCCCTTCTTTCCCCCCTGCCCCAGTAAAAAGAAAGGAGACAGGGGAAAAAGTCCCTAAGGGTGGTTGTAGCATACAGAGAGGCATGGCAGGAACAGCTCACTATATGATAGAGACAGTCTCATGTGTCGGCCATTGTTGTGGCTCGAGGAGTTCCTATGAGTACCTACAAAACTGCCCAAAAAAGGGTGTCTAGGTCTTTGAAGTAAGAGATGTGCAAAGCCAGAATTTAGACATCTGTGAACTTGTGTGTATATGCATATGTGCACACCTGTAACAGCCTGTGATTCTTGTGAAAACAGCAGGATTTAGGAGGCTGCGCACACCACTGTACTCCGTAGGAAGGCACAAGATGAGGAAACTCACTTGTTTGAGAAGGCAGTTACTTGTTATGGGTGGCTTCAGTGTGCCGTTCAAGCAGTGCACCTTATTCAGCACCTTGGCGTTGGCGGTAAGAGCAGAACATGGTGTTTAGGCAGAGCATGCTCCCTGCTGCAGGTGAGGACATGGGCAACATCTGTGCAACCATCTTGTGCAACCGCAGACTCCCAAGGACAAAGCACTGCAAGGTGGTTTCACAGTTAAGAGTAAAGTGTGCAAGTACACGAAGGATATTGTCAAAATTCAGTTGCTGGTAAGTAACCTCATTTGATGCTTTGAATATTGACACTTTGCTATTCAAAATGTAAATAAAATATATTAAATTGCAGTCTTTATTTACCAGTAAAGCATCTGAAGGGCTTCTCTATATGCCATTTTCTTCATTATATTGCTACATCAGTATCTACTTTGCTTAATTTTCATGTAATTTAAAAACTGCTTAGCATATCAAGTACATAAATAGATCACTTGGTAAGTTGTAATCTTTCTGAGGAAAAAGAAAAGTCTCCACAAGGCAGAAGCATGAACATTTTCTGGTTTTAATGAAATCAACATCTCATTTCACTGGAGATAGTGAACAAGTTGAAAGGAATCTGTTGAAATCACTTATTTTAATATTCTCAGCTGAAAAAAACTCAAAAAGGAATACCTAAATATTTATTAATTTTAGTACTTTTGGTAAATGGTAAGAGGTGTATTGGGTTAAAAGTTGTGATGGTTCTTTCAAAACAAAATTCTTTTTTAGTGTTGGAAAAGAGTGCTAGGGGACATTTTGATTCAGTTATCTAGGATTTATTTGTCATTTGTCTGCTTTGATTTCCTGTTGGTGTCCTGTCCCATCCCC
>VZTU01002269.1:13250-40361 GCA_013400835.1 Zapornia atra | reverse complement strand
AAAAAGGTAGATGAGGTACTTAGGGATATGGTTTGTTTAGCATAGGATGGGAATGGTTGGACTTGATTATCTTAATGGTCTTTTCCAACCTTGTGATTCTGTGACGTGGGCAGATGTTGCTTCTGGATGTGGAATGTGGCTTTGGACCACATCTTCAGTCACTTACGATGTAGTAGAGGCTTGAATGGTGGAGCATGCTGCCCATGTCCCAATTTTTTCCTCAAATTAACTTGTAATTTGTCATGATGGCAGCAGCCCAGCCTGTTAATGTGGGCCAACAGGCTTGTGTAGCTGTGAGCCTCTGATTTTTGTACAGAGCACAGTAGCAGTCTAAAGCTCAATCTCGTAAGTATGAGGATGTTTTTTCAGTATAATAGAGTCTCAGTTGAAAAGACAAGACCTTCTTTCCCCCACTGCACTTCATCCATCTTGGGACATACAAAACCCAGGCAGATGAAGGTAGTTTCATACAGTGTGCAGAGCACCTACCTTTATTATAGTGCTTGTTGGCTCAGCTTTTCTCAGATTTGGACAGCTGGGTCCTTATGATAGTGTATTCCTGTCACTTGTATCTTGCTGTTGTGGGCCCACAGCCAATGTGGCTCAACCTCTAGCTGCTGCCAGACAGTGCAAGTAAACAGCAGTTTCTCCAGTGACATCCATGCTGTACTTCATGCCAAGGACTACATGGATTAGGGCTTAATTTTGCCCATAAAACTTTGTTTGCTTTATGAGTGAATAGTGAGTTTAAAGGACATTAGTTAAAGTCACATCATTCAGGTTTCATCCATTAGTAACTTATCTAGCAACGATCAGGAAGTATCATTTAATAGCTTGTCTAGGAACTTGTCTGATCTTTATGTCAGAGAAGTTGTAGAAAATGAGCTGTAACCTCAGTTTGATTCAGGGTTTTCCTCAGTGTACACGAATACAGCAGTTGCAAGAGATGGCTCCCAAGGAAATTCCTTTCCTCCTGCTACACGGTATGTGTCACTGAGTAAACAGACAGGTGAGGGCTTTCTGCTGCATTTCCCCCCTGTCCCCCTGGCATGTGGCAACCAACATGCCAGGTCTTGAAAGGAAGCTCTTAGTTACTATATTCATTTGTGATTATATCCAGTAACAGCTGTACTTCTCAGTGGAAAATAGCCATGTCTTCTGAGCTTTAATACTCGTTAAAAACAGGCACAGGTGCTTAACTGCCAGATTTTTGAATAAATGCATTGTCTTTACACACACATGCATGCACACACCCCACCTAATTCCTACGACTTTATAACTTAGAAAACAACTAAATGATCTAGAAAGAGTTCTGGTCAGAGTGGGATTCTCTTTACTACATGATGTAGGGAATTATGGAGGATGCAGAGTATCAAAAGTTGGCAGCGTTGCATTTGGTTCCTCCCTGCTTTGATCTGTCACTGCTGTTTCAGCAGAAGCCTTGCGTGTATCTTTCCTTGTTACTGCCCTTCAGCTTTTCTCATCATAGGTACTACTAGCACTCAAGTGCACTGTCTTCTACTGAATTCAGCTCTCAGTTTCTGCTTTGGTGTTATTTCACTGCTCTCCTTTTAACTTTTTTTCCCCTTTTTTCCATTCTTTCTCATTGCCTGGCTGCTCCACCTTTTCCAGGGAAAGGCCCACTGCAGTAGCCCCTTTATAGGCATGGGACCCTGTCCAACACCCTTCAGCCCTTGCTCCCCTCAGACCTTCAGCCCTAGCTGCTGGAATCTCTACTATCTCCATCCCAACCTGCAGTTCTAAATTATTGCCAATTATTTTTCCAATTCACCTTTCTTGAAGGTTTTATTTTTAAAAAAATATTTTAAAAGAAATATTGCTTCTGAGATAACTGCCCCCTTGTAGAGTGAGTTAACATTGCAGGCACAGTAATTAAAAACACATCATAATCTCTTGTTTCAACAGATTTCTGTTGAAGCCTTGAATCTAAACTCTTTTAGGTAATACTTTGTATCATCAACTGTGAGAAAGGTAATCAAAAATGCAGAGTAAATTGTCTTCTAAAACAAATGTATGTTAATAATTGCAGTGGAAAAGAGCATCTGACCATTTCAGACATACAGCTAGCCCATTCCCATTGCATTTGGTAGCAGATTTTCTGACACAAGGACAGTATCTTTTGCTGGATGCATTTGCTTTCCAAGCAGAACATTTGCTTGAAATGCAGGTGAGTCAGATGTGTAAAAGACTGACATGCCGTGAACAGCACATGGAAAGGATTTTTATAGAAAAAATCGCCAGACTTCTGCACTCAAGCAAAGCACTCTACTAATTTTCCTGTTTGGAATGAAAAGATTACATTTAGGATTTGAAGGGGTTGAGGAGGTAATGACAGCTACTCTCCCCAGCTCCTCATTTCTGTGACCGAACTTTAAAAGCTTGCTTATATAGGTCACTTCAGAGGTTTATTTATGTATGCCTTTCTCTGAGAGATGGAGAGACCAGTATCAAGCCCTCAGTGTTAGGTTTCTTTACTGTTAGACGTAATTGTCAAGCTACAGTGCTCTGAGGGGGGTTCATTTTGCCATTTTTTAGAAGAAATGACAAGTTTTTAACTGTGTAGATGAGACTTTGAAAATCAGAGATAAATTACTTCCCATGTTTTATTTTTCTTCCTCAGATTCGTTACATTTCACAGACTCAAGGTTTGCCAGGAGAGCAGCTGTTAAGCATGGGAACAAAAACTGCAAGATTTTTCTGTAGAGAGACGGATGCACCATATTCTAGTTGGAGATTAAAGGTAAACAGTATAATATAGTAGAAACAGTATATTATATTCTGATCAGAGAAGCCAAGATTTACTATGATATTGTTAACTCCCGTCCACATCTCTTGAGTTTTTTACCAGTCTTGCTGTGTATCATTTCTGTTTTTGCCATTCCCCAAAACCAGCTCTCCAAGCTCTGATGCCCACACTCCCTCCCCACCATCCGGCCCAGAGGCAAGTCCAGTGCAGCTGCTGGTGGCTGGGTGTCCAATGCATGGGATCCAGGTGGAGAGGAGCACTGAATTCACTTTAGGCATTGTATCTCCACAGGTGCTCAATGAGTTGGTTTTTTGGTTTTCCTTTGGGGTTTTTTTTCCCCCTCTTGCTTTTTGCTTCACTCCACTTGAAAGAAATTGTCTCTAGGGCCTGAGCTGCTCTGTCAAAATTTGTTCAAAACTGGCTTCAGGACCAGAAGTTCCTAGTAAGAAGGGGTTTAAGAAACAATATGACTGTGTACGGCTCATTTCTTTCAGATCTCACGCTAAAACAGTCTGTGTTGACTGAAAGCTGTAATTAAATTAAAGCAGGCGACATTAAAAAGAAAATGTACTTTTTTGGTCTGCCCCCCTTACCCTATTTCTCTCTAAGCAGCATTATGGAACACTGGCCCTAAGCAGAACTTTTACTTCCTATGCAAATTTTTGATTTTTTTTTTTTTTTTTTAAATTGTACTACTTCATCGCACTGCTTCAGGGAATTCACAGAGGTTTGTGGAGTCAGGAAACAGTTACAGTTGACATAAAACTTCTATGGTAACAAACAGCTGAGGAGCTCAAAGCACAAGTTGCGTAACTCTCCACAGTAATTTGGTAAATCCCTGGCGTGTGTTGGGCCAAGCCGTCGCTGCTCTGCCGTAACACTGCTAGCTCGGGTTATGTAAGGATCCTCTGATTCTACCATCCTGATTATTCCAGTTTTCTGTTTTTTTTTTTTCTGGTGGTTGGTCATTAGGTGACAGTTTACATCTGGCTTCTCCGTATTGGAGAACCTTAACAAGTTCTTGATGCAAATACCCCGCCCCTTTTCCAGAAGTTATTACCTCTCAGAGGGTAGATCTCTCTCACAGCGGACTAAATGCTGTTTTGGGGGAAGAAGGGAGATTTGGTACAGGCTATTGGCCTTTACTTGGAGTTTTTGTCAAAATTAGTTTTGGAAACTTTTTTGTAATCTGTATGTTAAAAAGTGTTCTTCCCTGCAGTCCTGCCTTGCCTCCTACAACATGGACTCTTAAAATCTGTCTCCTGGTGCTGTCTGTGTTGAAGGAGGAAAATTGTAACGGAAAGTGATATTCCAGCTTGTAAATCACTGAGAAGTGATCGCCTTTGTTCTCTTGGACTTAATTGTTTGCTTCTTACTTCAGTATTTAAAATACTTACACCAACTGTTGTGTATGCAAAGGGATAGAAGTATAAAAATAAGAAAAGAGAAAGCAAAGAGAAACTGGACAGAACCTGCCTGGGTTTTGGGGGTGGGTGGGGTGGGGTTCTATTGTTTGGGTTCTGGGTGTTGGTTTTGTTGGGTTTTTTGGTGCTGGGTTGTTTTTTGGGGGTTTTTTGGGTTTTTTTGGTTGGTTGGTCTTTGAGCTTTGTTTTTTTTTTACATTGATATGATGGTGCTGCAGTTCGGAGTTAAAAGTCTGAATTTAAAGAAATGTATAAAATACAAATAACAGAAAACCTGAGAAATACAAAAATGTAAGCACAGGGGAGAGATTCATTACACAGTGTTCTGCTAGGCTTTCAGCATTTCCTGCAGCCATCTATTGTAATCCAGTACTGTGATCATTCAGATGTGAGATTCAGTAGTGTTTGTATTTCAATTTAGGAAATGATAGTAGTCAGCAAAGCAGCACACAAATCTACAATTGAAATAGAATTATTTTAAAAAAAAGATAACCCCAGGTTTATTAGGCCGGTAAATATGTAAAGTTACTTTGTAGCTTTAAGTGTCCTTTATCCTCACCTGAAAACTCAACTTTCCTTTTCTTTTTTGAGACATTGGAAGAGCACGAGGCAGAGACAGGTATGAAGTCTAAAGAGGCCAGAAAGTATATTTTCAGGAGTTTGGATGATATAGTGCATGTGAGTACTAAAGCGTTCTTCCTTTGCAAAAGGAATGTGTGATTTTAAAGCATTTTACTAGTTTGGAGTAAACACCTTTTAGAATATTATTTATTATGTGTTAGTCCTATCCATTATCCTCTGTATGTTACTCAGAGGAAATTGTCCAGCTTTGCCCATCCTCTGGGATTTTGATAAAGATCTTTCTTTGTCATCGCCTGTGTTTAAACAATGGTAATTGTCCTTGTTTTAATTTTATGTATAATGTATAATTTCTCATACCTTATCTGCCATTCTGGGTAAATAGTGAATGCTTATGGATCCTGCTATCTTCACTAAATAATTTCCAGTATAATTCTGTTATTCTCAATATAATTATTGTTTTCTTTTTATTAAGAAAATCTTAATTAACTGTTTCAACACTTTTCTTTAGCCTTATTACTCGCTAGTCAATAACAAAAGGAAATTCTTCATTCTGTTCCATATCTTGAAAAGCCTTTTGTAAGATTGGCATTAAAACACATTTGAAATTCTGTTTTAAACACTACCTCAGTAGTTTAAGTTAGACCATATAAAGATCTGTCTCCCAAATCTTGCTTTTTAAATTCCAAGTCCCAGACTGGAATAAATCCTTCAAGTGTTTTTAGCTGGGGAGGGTGCAAGGGGAGTAGTGTGTGTATGTGTTTTTGCACGCAGAAAAAAGTCACCAATTCCAAGCCAACCGTACTGAGATAAGCTAGCAGATTCACCGTGCCCCACACAACAAACTCATTGAGTATTAGTGTTTTACAGCAGAAATCAATAGCAGGAAAAGTTAAACCAGTATGCCTGTCTTCTGTTTGACTGTTTTGATCAATGCCAGGTGAACATGGTGATGGATTTGGAAGGAAGTGACCTGTTGGCAGAGAAGGCGGATAGGAGGGAATTTGTCAGTCTGTTGAAGAAAATGTTGCTGATTGACGCTGATTTAAGAATCACTCCAGCTGAGACCCTGAACCATTCTTTTGTTACCATGAAGCACCTCCTTGATTTTCCTCATAGCAACCAGTATGTAACACATAAAAATTATTTTTTCAAATCTTCATTGTAGTGATTCATGCATATGGTAGTGTTGTTTCATCTGCTGTCAGAGAGAAAAAACTTTGTCATTTTTTGTAACATCTTATTTCAAGTGCTTGTGATACGAGACACATCTGTTTGGTCGAGGAAGCAGAGTACTGTGGGTTGTTTTGGTTTTTTTTCTGAAAAGTAACATTTGGAGCTGTAGATTTTGAGGTTGCCATTTATATATGCCTGACTGATAAAATTCAAACACTGCAGAAACTTGGACTTGATTTTTGGAAGTGTGCAGAGCCTTAGTTTTTATCAGTCATTGAGAGCTAGGGTAGGCAGTCCCTCTTGAGAGGAGGAAAGTGGTGAAGTTTTTTAACTGAAAGGAAGCTTTCCAGCCATTTAATTTGCTGTCCTTTTTGCTTGTATGCAATGAGAAAATAGCGTTAGATACAAGGAGCAGAAAATAGCAGTATTTGTCTTTATTTTAAAATACGCATTACAAAGGCTTGACATGAATATAGTAACAATAGGTTTTCTTTTCTCTACCTCTGTTTATGATGCTGTTCTGTGGCACTGGGAACTGTGGTCTTTGACCTATTTTTTTTCTTTGTTCTGCAGAACTGTTTTGTACATTTGACTACGTGAAATACTAATCAAAGCACCTTATTTTCTGGTTTTGATAGAGTGAAGTCCTGTTTTCATATCATGGATGTTTGCAAATGCAGATCAAACTTGTATGACTTAAGTAATGGCAATAAAACATCACTTATGAGACCAGTTGCCTCAGGCAGTGCAGCTAACCTGACTGCGAGCTTTACCAAAATTGGTCCAGTAAGAAGTCAGGTAAACCCAATTTTTATTTTTTTTTTTTTAAATATAAATTTCATTGATGCAGTTTCTCTAATTAATTTCATAATTGAAAAAGTACATCTAGTAAGTGACAAAATCTTCTGGCTTTTACTCTCATTTTTCCTAGTGTTTTCTTAAACAAAAAAAAAACAACCGCTGAGAATTCAGTATGTTCCAAAACTAAGTTGCAAACGCGGATGGGGGGAAGCGGGACCGTCGCAAAGCAGTGCTGTATTACAGTGCCCTCCGGTGGCCACACGGGATTGCTTCCCGTGGAACATATTGTACGTTTTTCATGTAAACAAGCGTGTGAGTTTTGATTCACAGTTATAATGTTGCCTGTATTGAATCTGTTCCCATAGGCATTGACTGCATCTGCCCATTCAATTTTGCACCAAGGGATACCACTGCAGGCGGGATCTGCTCAGTTTGGTTGTGGTGATGTTTTTCAACAGGCATTGATAATCTGTCCTCCAACTATTCAAGGTATGTTTAACTGAAACTGTTACAGTGCCTGAAATATGAACATTAGTCTCTGTTAGCAGTATTTGAGTATTCCACTATATCCACTTAAGCTATGTATTTAAAAGAACTTATGACATAAATAATGAGCATGTATACACCATATTTTTCTGAAATAAATGACAAATCAGCATCTGTAGAAAATCCCTAGTCCATCTGCATACAGCATACGTGTGTGTGTATGTATGTATCTATCTATCTTGGATAAAATAGAGGGTCACAGCCTGGAAGTGGAAGCTGAAGCAAGAAAGGAGTATATTCTGAAATAAATTTTGAGGGCAGACAAGAAAGATGAGAGGAATATCAGTGTTGTGGTAGGGTTTTGGTGGTGGGAGGGTTTTTTGTTTCTTTTTGGGGGGAGGTTTATTGGTTTGGTTTTGGTGGTTCACTTGTTTTTTTTGTGATGGTGTTTTGTGTTGGGATTTTTGATGGGTTTTGGTTCCCCCTCCCCCAACTACAACTTTTATGGATAAGGGTAAGAAAAATGTAACAATTCTTGTTAATAAAGTTGAGGTTTTTATTGGACTTCTAAGTGATCATTTAACAAAACATCTTGAAAGTTAGGGGCTTCATTTAAAGATGTAACTGCCCTACATAAACAGCATCACATTTACTGTCCTGCAATTATAATGCTAAATAGACCTGCTGCAGCTTTCTGATGGCTGAAAAACACATAACTAATCTTTGAGGATGATGTTTGCATCATGCTGTGAGGTGGAAAGAGCAGCTTGGCTGAATTCTCCTGCTTTACAAAGGAGGAGGTTGTTTTAAGCATACAGTTTTATATTTATAGAAAGAGATAATTGGCTGAGGGCTCAATTGTCAGAAATATTTGGAAGACTGCGAGGTGGAACAGGCACACAATCCTTTCCACAGTGTGGAAAACGACCAAATAAGCATATACATCTCTAGGTAGGACACAGGCTAATACATTTGACCTTTGTTTCCCTAACAAAGGTCATGTGCATCATGCAGGTATAGGTCTTATTTTTTGGAAGTCTTTAAACCTCATTTAGTTCTCAGAACGTATCAAGCAAAACTTGTTTTTTTCTATATATAGCATGCTGATCAGAGAGGAGCTGATGAAAACCTGTCTTTCTTATGCTAGTAATAGTCATTTCTGGAGAGGGAAAGGTAGTTTATATTGTTTGCTTATTAAATAGCTTGATTATACTCTTCATCTCCAAATACATGTGTGCCTGTTCCACCTCGCAGTCTTCCAAATATTTCTGACAATTGAGCCCTCAGCCAATTATCTCTTTCTATAAATATAAAACTGTATGCTTAAAACAACCCCCTCTTCTGCAAATTATTTGCAATTTATTTCTCTTGGTGTTGGCTCAGCTTTATGTTGAAATCAGATCTTGAAATTCTGGAGTCTATAGGAAGTAGGAATTTTTTTAAGAAGGACTTTCAGACTCCTCCTTAGTTCTCCCTCTGCAATTTGAAGTTCTAGAAATCACACTACATTCGCTCTGAAAAACAAACATTAAAAACACAAACCAAAACAGTTTTAAACAAAACTTAGAGCCCAGGAAGTCTTTATACCTTTATATAATGGCAAATATGGCAGACTTTATCAGTAATGTATGTTATTTGTGGCTGCTGCATCCATCCTGAGTTCCAGAACTGATGAAAGCTCTTCGTATTCACCCTGCAGTGTCAGAGGCTGCCATGAGCTAGATGGATAGCTTCATTCCTTCTGAACACTTAGTATGGCTCAGTAATTTCTTATTTGAATGTGTATGTGCTTGTTGCGTTGAGGATAGCAATGCCCAAGTTATTGTTGTAAGTTTGGTCATGTTCAGTTCTCACCATTATGGATTCACAAATAACGAAATCCACCTGCAGTCCAGTCGTGTTCCTTGAACTACCACAGCCACACTTAAAAGAATTCGGTCTCGTTCGATGAGAACTATCATAGCTAGCTTAATGAAAGTGTAGTTTATTAAGGCAACAGTTACATAGATTCTTTGGGTTGCCAGTGATAAATTCACTGTCTGCAAAGTGCTTGTAAGTACCATGGGTCTTAACTACTAATGTGTTAAAAGATATACAGCAACTCTGTAGAAATATGTAGTTTCCAGGGGAAGCAGTTGGCATAACCAAGTGTTTGAGTCTTACTCAATGGAGGGAAAGAGAGGCTCAGCTCATCAACTGATCCCAGAGATCAGCATGGTACGTGATGATACCAAATGCAATGGTATCTTCCCTAACATCCTCTCTCCCATATGCTAGTTTTATATTATTTCTTATCTCTAAGGTGGAGCTTGAGTGACTCTAGTCATACTTACCTTTGTTACGATTGGTGCGAAATTCTCTGGATTTGTGTTGAAAAGTACAGACTAGCAAAATTCAGAGCATTTGCTTAGTGGAGAGTGAGGGTACCTTGGAGGTGGGTAGCCTTTGGGATGAGGGATGAGGATGATGTTACAATGAGCATAGTTCACCAAAAGGATAGCATTTTGTCAAATATGTGACAGGTTGTGTGTGCAGGGTAACAAGAAAGGAGCTTATTAGTTCAATCTTAATCTTGAAGTTCCCATATTATCACTGAGCCTGGCAATGATGTCTCCTCTCTACTCCGCTCCATCCTTTGTGTAGCTATCTCAGGGTCAAAACGTCAAGCTCCCCTGATGTTGCTAACCTTGAAGATTGCCTTGGAACTTATTGTGAAAAGGGTGTTTATGAACTTATGGTGACAAGGATACTTGGCATATCAGTTGCTTGTCATCCTGGAATGTTTCTTGATTGCTGAACCTTACTTTAAAATGTGAACATAAATTTAATTTCTAAATTACCTCCAGCGATTATCCCACAAGGCTTTACACAATGACATATTCCATACTTTAAAACCCTACTGTCTTCATTATACCCAGATGAATAAAGTATTACTAGGAAAGGAAACAGGACAGGTAAATACTTTATCAGTGATCTGTATACTGTATTCTTAGTGTGATGATAAATTTCCAAATTTAACTTCTGCTACAGCTTGAATGAAGGCGATATATTGTTTTCATCCAATAGGTGACAAGTTGAGTTTCTGGCATGGAGGGAAGGGGATATTAATGGTATCTGGCTGTGCTTCAAGGTTTCTCTGCTGGGCTGCTCTGTCAAGTACCTGAAGTGCTAAAGCTTGCTACTTCTGGCAGAGTTAAGATGTTGCCATTCTAGGTGGCAGTGTGGAAAAAATTAGTTAACAGTGTTTCAAAATTAAATACTTTGAACTGCATATTTATAACTTAGTGTTGTGTAGTGACCACAGAATTGTATCTGATGATGATTTTCTTTCATCCTTGGTCATAAAGATTTAAAAAATAACCAACAATTTAATCTTTAGTTTAGTAGTTCCTTAGTAGTTACCTCCAAACATCTGTTGCCTAGCCTTTGACTAAACCACAAGACACAAAGTATATTTAGAAGATGAAATATTTGCCTAGCCAGTATTTTCTTCTAACATAGCTGCTCTGTTGCAATATCTGTTGAAAAACAATCCTCTTTCATTTTAGTTTAACATTATTATGTCAATAATTATTAGTATTATTAAAATGTGTAGTACTGCTATATGTCTGTTACTGTCCTGTGACAATAACAAAATCTATACAGACCATGAGATGCATCTTTTTCTGCTTATGCTCTGGTAATATTCCAGCAGTGCTGCTGCTTGTGTTATTTTGATAAAGGAAATAATAGGATTATGGATTCTACTGCAAATATTTGATGACCTACACGGAATATCTTACACTGTTTTCCACAAAAGTGTTGGTAACAAATTAGGGGCATTATACATGTGGCATTGCCAGCTATAAAAGCTAAGAGGCGTGGGTTTCGGCTAGCCAGAAGTCCAGAGCTTGAGAGATCCATCCAGGAGTCAGCTGTGAGAAGCTTTGAAATTCTGCTTACTTTTGTCTGCTTCCTTTCAAATACTTTTAAGGTAATTTATGATAAAGTATAAAACACTTAGCTTTGCAAACTTTCTGCCAAAGTCGTTCCGCTTTCTAGTAGTCTGTTTCCAAATAGTAGCTATTGGCAGTTTTTTCTGGAAATTACAGCATCAGACATTTATGCTGATACGTAATGGCACAAAAATGTTTTAGGTCTTGATTTATTTGGTTTGAAAGTCTAAATTTTGGAATTAGGTCAAAAACACATCAAGAAAAATAGTAAAATGTTGTGAAAGTTTGCACTCTGCTCAGAGGAAGTATGCGAGACTCGTGTTTTGCTTAAAGCTCCTGTATGTTTTTCTCCCTATTAGGAATTCCTACAAACCACAGTAAGCCCACCAGTTTCTCCCTGAGGGTGGATAATGCAGTTCCTTTGGTGACCCAAGCCCACGCAATTCAGCCACTACAGATTCGAGCAGGAATCCTTTCTCAGGTTGGTTTTTACTTTAATGTAGAAGTCTTACTTGTTTTATTATTAGTTTGCAAATATTTTTGTCCCATTGCAGTCCCACTTCTGTTTTGTGCTGAACTTCAAGTTGTTCTTTGCATCATGAAATCTTCTCTGCCTCACAACAGACATGGTCAAATCAGACCCAGCAAATACTGGTTCCTGCATGGCAGCAAGTAGCGCCGGTGGCAGCTCCTGCTACATCTCTGGCCTCTGATCCTGTGGCTGGCCCACAGAGGCTTGGAGACTGGGGGTAAGTCCACATATTTTAGCACAATACCTTAATGGCATTGGTTTAACAAGATCCACAGATGTGATGCAAATGACTTGCAATTTAAAATTTCCTTTTTTTTTCCCCCCTCTCTCAGGAAGATAATTACCCAGGGCACCCATTACAATTCAGTGATCCCACAGCCTCTTTTAACACATCAGATAACCTTGTCTGCCCCTCAGCCAATTAGTGTGGGCATTGCACATGTTGTCTGGCCTCAGCCTGCAGCTACCAAGAGGAACAAACTGTGTCAGAACAGGTTGGTAGAATATTTCTGATGCTCAGAGATAGTGTATGTGTAGCTGCTGCTCAGTGGGCAAGGAAATAACCTGTAAAAGTGGCATGCTTGTTAGTGACAATTGTGCCGAAATGGTCTTTTGGGAAAATTTGTTCTTTCTGCTCAAGTTTTCAGTGTTATTTTGGTACACAGGCTAGATGGAAAAATACTTGCAATAGTAGGAGGTTCTAGTTCCTGTTGATTAGTATGTATGTGCCTATCATGATAACAAAGTCGTCTTTATAGCCTTTGGGAAGGTATGAGAATACGTTGAGGTAGCTCTAATGAGATATTCCTAAGCTTATGTGCATGAGGATATATAAGCTTTAGACAACTAAAAATAAAGAGACACTATATAACAGGGTTGCAATGTGCTTTACAGTCATCTTAAGAATAGTCTGTCTTTCACTGACGGCCAAAAGTATTTTAGCTGCTTGCTAAACAGAATGTGCCCCACTGCATGCAAAGTATTTGCAAAAGTGTGGGAGGCTCAGAGGGGAAAACATGGGTTACAGGGGGTAATTTCAGAAGTCTCATATGCTCATACATTTCATCCAGAGGCTAACAGCTTTTAGATTTCAGGGAGAATTATTTCAGGAAATCTGAACAGGTTTTGGTTGCATGTTTTTTCACCCAAACAGGTTTTTAGTTTCTTTTTTAATTTATAAGGAAATGGGATTTTCAATGTATTGTATTAAATGTTGTTGCAAATTTCAGTCTTAGATGTTACTAAGTTTTGATCAGGCAGCTTCTTATTAGAATGTTTTTGTATTTTTTAAATTAATGTCTGAAATCACATATGCCAAGTATTGATGACTCTGCTTCCTGTTTCATGTTTTTCTTTGTATTAGTTTAGAAACTTGGGGTTTTAGCCTACATGGCTTGCTTTGTTTTTGTTGAAAATAGTGCAGTTTTCAGGTCTGTTGGAGGAGATTCACTAAATCTCAAATGGTGTGTTTTCTTTGCAGGAGCAATGTGTTACAAAATACCAATATCCAAAATTCAGCCTTTATATCTCCAAAGATACTTAACCTGAAGGCTGTAAAGAGAATAAGTTGTATAGAAGCACAGGACAATCATAACTCAGAAGGACAGGAAAGTAACTGTTGTGGAGCATCGGTCAGGCTGGAACCTGATTCATCTCTTTCAACCAGACAGCGCCAGGCTATCTTCATTGCTGGTTCCCCCAGCCCTGCAGTCAGTGTGATCACCATCAGCAGTGACACAGATGAAGATGACCTAGGACGAACGCATTCACTCAGAGAGTAAGAATTGATGTTCACTTTAGTAAGGTGTTACTTAAAGATAGCTGTATAAAATGAATCAGAGTTAGGAAAAGACAGACAATGCACTTCTAATCAAGGTTCACTAAGGAGTTAACTCTGTAGCAGCACTATTATTTAAAAGTGAAAAATGGTTTCAAAAAAGCCTGTGTCCTTAATCTTTGTACATGAAGCATTTGCAACAGGGAACAAATTATTAATTTGTAACAGATTTGGTGAAAACAGACTACTTTTAGGTCCAGTGTACTTTTTTTTGCTTAACACTGTCATACCCTATGTATTTGTTGAAGATCAGTCTTCTGGCTTTGGATAATCAGTGGTGTTATTTTAGCAGTAGCATCCAGTAGATAACACTGTCTAGGTAAAAAAATACATCTCTAACAGTATGAAAAGGTGTGTGTTTGGATATAAAAGCAGATGCTGAGCATGGTCCCCAGAGGGGTTCTCTTTCACAAAGCTATCCAAGAAGCATGTGTCATTTTATGTGAGGGCTTAAAAGTGTAGTGTTTGTTCGACTTAGATTTTACTTGTAATCATTATGAACTGGAGGAACTGTATTTTAAATCTAAACTTTGTGTGAAATGTTTCAAGGCTCTGAGCTGTTGTAGTAAAATCTTGTATCTACTTGTTTTAGTTTGATTCAGTAAAAAATCTATTAGGTTTCAAAAATTGCATGTTTGGTCCAGAATTTCCGAAAGAACTGTGAAAAAACTTAAAGTTCTTTTTTGGATGTAAAAGAAACAAGGAATTGGGTGTTCACATTTAAAGGACCTTTTCTAATATTTGACCCCTGTGTAGTCCATACCAAATGGACTGAATGGTGTGTTTGCTCACTTTCTTTTTGTGTGGCAGGTGTAAAGGTAGCCTTGACTGTGAAGCTTGCCAGAACACACTGAACATTGACCGCGTGTGCTCTCTCAGCAGTCCTGATAGCACTCTGAGTACTAGCTCCTCGGGACAGTCTAGTCCGTCTCCTTGCAAGAGATCCAACAGGTAAAAAGCTGTGCTCCTTTTAGTAAAAAAGAGAGATCCCAGTATATAGCAGACTCTGGTTCATGATAAAAAATGTGGAAGTTTTGTTATGGTGCCATCTGGTGAGGCTGAGGTTTTAAAAAATGAATTTATTGGCTTGCAGTTACTTGCACAGTGTAGACTGTCCTTTTGTTGTTCCTAACAGATCTGTCTACAATGGAAGTCTTCAGAATGCTGAAATTATCAACACGTGGCATGCACCTTTCTTTAGGGCAAAAACCTTCTAAGGTTGCAAAATTAAGTAAGCCAAGGCTTACTTAATTTTTTTTTCCAAGCTACCTGTGGCTACCAGACCTGTGACCAATTTTAAAAATTTTATTCTGCAGTTCACTTCCTATTTTCTGTAGAATGGCTTGATGTATAGAGAAGAGTTTTTTTGTGCAAGATGAGTAAGATTGGAGTCTTAAACAATCTTTTTTTTTTTTTTTTCATTAAATTAGTTAAAGAGTCTGCGACAACATGCATTGACAAAGAAATGGAACTGCTAGTCTGTATAGACAGTTCTATTTGTTTTAAATTTCGGACAGCCTGACTTAATGATACTTTTAATGGATGACACCCACTTGGGATTCTGTGAGGCCTGAAACCTTTGGTGGGCAAATCTCTGCAGTACTGGACACTGACTGTCCTGAAAGGTGGCTGTTATTTCTGCTGTCCAGGACTGGGAAGGCATGTTCTAGGGAGGGGATGTGCCCTTTGCTTGTTTAATAAATAATAGATTAATATATCTTCTGGTAATATACCTCATTATAAATTAGTTTCCTTTCCCAGGTTGTTTACTACTTGCTGTCTGAAAGGTATTTGGTTCTGGTTCTGCTGACTGAACTGTGGGCTCACTTCTGGAAGCTGGCATTTGCCATCTTCTCCCTTTCTTCTGATACAAGCATGGAGCTTCAATAAATGTTAGCAAAGGTTATTATTATGACTTGGTTTCTCCACTTCTTTCTCCTTCCAGCTGCTTTGGTAAAAGCAGTGGTTGAATAAGTGAGTTTGCACTGTTTGACCAGCATGGATTTCACAGACCACAAGTGCCAAAATAGTCACCGTGTAAAGAAGAGTTGCACTTGTCTCCTTCATCTAAATATGTGAAAAAGAATCTATCAGTCATGCAGAGGCAGTGCTCTCTGGAGGAACTTCAGGCACACCTAATTTTTCAGTAGATAAGGTCTAGTGTGTAACTGTGGGTGGTTGATATGCAGATGAGAGGAAGCTGCCTGCCACTGTGCAGATTGCTTCCGCAGCACGCTCTATCCCATCCTGACTCCTGGGCTCCAGGGACGGCTTCTTGCAGACTCTGGGATGTGACTGATTTCTAGAAGGAAATTGGATCAGTGTGTTCCTCATTTACCTAGTGTAATAACCATTGGGAGACCTTTATGTTTTGATTCAGGAAGAAATGAAATAATCCTCTTCAACCTTTTATTTGACCTAAAAAAATTTTTCTAAATTTCAGATAGTTTATAAGATATTACCCAAGAAATAAATTGCAAAGTGGATGCAAGTTGGGTTACATATTTAAGTCTTTATGTAGAAGTTATCTCCTTTCTCTGAGCCTTGCAATTTTTGAGTAGAAAGAGTTTGAATATTAAACTGCCATCTGAATGTCTGTTTTTGGTTAATTAAAATGTAACATTTTTAATCCACCTTTGAGTAGTTTAATTTCCATGGCATTTATGTAGCAATTTAATAAAATGCATGTATATTATGAAAACTACTTGCTTCAATGCAGCACTTTTATTTTTTGATAGTATGTCAGATGATGAACAGGAAAGTGGATGTGATACGGTGGATAGTTCCCCGACTTCAGACTCTTCAGGACATGACAGCCCATTTGTGGAAAATGGCTTTGTAGCTAATACCAATAAAAATAAGGAAGCAAGAGCATCAGTTAATCCTGAACCCAAATCATCTGTCTGTACAGTAGTGGTACCACCAATGAGACTTGAAAACACGATACATCTTGATGAACAGATGGTGAATGCAGGTAAGTTAGTTCAGGTGGGGTTTTTTCTTTCTAGATAAGAATAGAAATTTGAATATTTATTCAATAACCATACATATGAAGATTTTTACCTGCTCTTACATCTTCTAATCTGTAATAAACACTTCTAAATTATATTGGTTTTTTACTTTCCTTGGTGTACTATTTTTTTTTTCTGGTATGATGAAGCAAATGAAACTTTGTCTAACTTCTGGTAGAAGAGAATGGTGACAACAAAAACATAACCCTGTTCATTTGTATCTTGGAAGATGCTACCTGCCAGCCACTGAAAAAGGGTCGGGCTGTCCTGGGAAGAGTAAACCAGTCTTCTATCGTAGGAAACCGTCAGCAAAAACTGACATCAGCATTCCATCAGCAACATATAAACTTCAGTCAGGTATGTGTACTTACCTCCAAGACGTACTTTGTCTGTCTTGAGGTTCCAAACATGCTGAAAGCTCACCATTTCAATTGCTGTCAATGGCAACTGCAGGTTTTCCAACAGCTTGATTACAGAAGTGTTCAGATCTTGAAAAATGGATTTCAACTTACTGGACAAGTCATAAGTATCTTTCACTTTTGGTCACTTTGTTTAAAGCAGCTGACTTTATTTTCTAAGAGGGTAGAGAAGCCACACTGGGAAAATTATCAATGCTTACACAAAATCACAGCATGAGACAAAGTGACAAATATGTTAGTGTATTTGGTTTTTCCTACATCCAAATGCTGCAATGCTCAAGTGTGCAGTGAAAAGCTGCTGTTGTATTTCAGTCTCGTTCTGTTAGTAGGATGCATGAAAATGGTTGTAGTTTGAGTGTCCAGAGGTGAGACAGAGCTTAGCAAACCCAGTTGTTCCTTACCTTTGCTGCCCAGCAGTGAAACTGGGGGTAGGGAAGGGGTTGTGATTGTAGCTGAATCCAATGTTGGAAGATACCCAAAGTTAATTCAAAAGCTATTTTTATTATTACCCAAAGACGTAATAAACGTCACTCCTGTGGCTGAGAATTAGAGTTGATACATGACATCAAGTTTAAGCCCCACTTAATTAATTAATTTATTTTGAGCTGTAGCTGCATTGAACTTATGGTTAGGTATCTGGAGGTAATTTAGTATAAGAGCAGTACCTGTTTGTGTAAGTCTTGCAGGTTAACTGAATATTAAATATTAAGTTAAATACTGAAGGCGAGCATGTTGTATGTAGATAAGAGGATTTACCAATAATGACTTGAATAGTTTAGATTGAAAGAAACATTTAGGTGGGTGACACAATCTCCTATTCTGCATGATTATTCAGAAGGATTGGTTTAATTAATTCTAAGCAAACCTTAATATGATCAGCATAGTATTAATTTTTAATCTCGTCAATGACTGCAGCTCCTCAACCCCTTGGCAGAAAGTGTGGAATGTTATTTTCATTACAAAAATTTATGCTGATCCTTCATTCTTTGGTAGATGCCCTATGTAGTTTGAAGTCTACATCATTTAATGGGAGTAATTGATCTTTAGTCTTTCTCTTTGTAACTGTTAATGATTGCCACATCTTCTTATGATCATAGCCCTAGACTTCTGTTTGCCTAGTTGTCTCAGATATTTTCAATCCGTTTATTATTTTTTCTGCTCTCCTCTAAAATTTCTCTCCTATTTGTCCTCTTTGTGCCTCATTATGGTGCCCAAACTGAATGCAGCACTTCCAATTGATGCCAAGCCAGTGCTGAGTAGAGTGGAATAAGCACCTTGCTCATGTGACACATGGTATTTCTGTTAAAACAGCCCAGCATGGCATTTTATCTTTTTTTTTCTTTTTGCAAGAGCATTAAAATAACCTGTGTTCTGTTTACCATCTCTTATTGTCAGATTTCCTGTCTGTGCTACTATCTAAATAGCTTTTTTTTTTGGGTTTTGTTTAAGCCTTTATTTGTTCCTGTTTCTATATTTCTCTTGATTTTAAGTTGACTAGTTTTAGTGCATTATTCCATTTTTCAAACTCTCTTCATACTCAGAAATATTGAGACTTGCCCATTTCTGTGTGTGGACAGGTTCAGCCCTTTGGATCTGGGCCGCAGGAATGGAACGGAAACTACGCTCATCGGAGGCAGCAGCCTTACCTCCCAGCCAGCGTCGCCGGCCACGCTTTCTCCCTTCCGCAGGGAAGCCCAAACCACACGACTGTGCACGCGCATCTCCCTGGAGGTACCCACCTTGGAGCCCAGCCTGCGATTCTTCCCTTCCCGTCGTCGGCACCCCTCAGTACTGCTGCGCCCGTTGCCCACCTCCTCGCCTCGCCATGTACCTCAAGACCCTTGTTACAGCATCCAACGTACAATATCTCCCATCCCAGTGGTATAGTGCACCAAGTTCCAGTTGGCATAAACCCCCGCCTCTTACCTTCCCCGACCATTCATCAGACTCAATACAAACCGATTTTCCCACCACATTCGTACATAGCAGCATCACCTGCTTACACGGGATTTCCATTGAGTCCAACAAAACTCAGCCAGTATCCATTTATGTGAGAACTCAAATACAGTATATTGAGGAAGCTCAATGATACAGAAGTTTGGTTTAAGAAGAAACATGGTATTTATTAAATATTAGCCATGGCACAACAGGAAAATTATTTTTTTGAATCATGTAGACTTGGGTGCAATTTAAACAACTCTGAGCTTTAAAAAAACTCACTTTTAATGTGTTTTGCACATTTGGTATAACTTGTCTTTGGTCATGTTATCTTCTTATATAGTAACTTTAGACAGGTGACTTATGGGAGCAGAAATCTGGTTTTGCTCCTGCTATTTTTTATAAAATTGCCTTCTAACTAGTGCAAGACACGTCTACATTTGGGAAGCCATTCAGTGTACAGAACTAGAGCAACAGATGCACATATGTCAGCAGTACAGTGTAGAAGTAACTTGTTTGTATTGCGTATCTTGGTGTTTAAATGTTGAGTCACTTATCTAAAAGTTGAGCTGTTGTTCTTCACATTGCATGTGTCTTTTGCATGGGCAAAAAAAAAAAGAAGCCTAAACATTGCTCTTAAATGTTGTTGTCCTAATAATCTCAGCTGCATTGTAAACTGTTCCCACACATAGTGCCTTAAATATTTGAGGTTGTTAATGTTATTACTTATATATAAATGTTGAGGACTGCAGCACTTAAAAATTCAAATCTGCTGATTTTTTTTTTTTTTGGTAGCGTAATGCTCATTTTGGGTTTTGTGTGGTATGATTTTAGTACTGGGTGTGTTTTCCTTACCGAGAAGGCGGCATGTTTTGCTGTAGCCGAATTTTGCTGTCTTTCCCCCCCTCCCCCAGAATGATCTAGCTTCAGGACAAGACTTTAGTAGCGCTTAAGAAAAGTTGATTGAGTAGCTATTGAATAGTGACACACAACACAGTATATCATACTGGTAAATGGAACAGCAATACAACCTAAGTAGTTTGTTTTAAAGGTGTTTGTCTAATTGGATATAATAAAATGTTTAGAGGTGCGGTAGGCATGACTGGCTAGCTAATGAAAGAAAAAGCCAAGTGCTTATTGATCCATGATGTGGTTTCATCTTAGCTTGAGCAAACCATGCAGTATTTAATAACTAGTAGCAGAATATTTACTATTGAAGCTTGAAAAGATGTGAGTTCTTTGTGTGCAATTTTTCATTTATGCATGGGAGAGATTTTAGTCTTTTTACATTATAGTATTTGTTTTAGCCTGTTGCGGGTGTTTGCTTATTTAATACATTCCGTCAGGGACGTAAATGACATGCTTCTTGCATTACTTTTTTCCTTAGAAAGTGTGTCTCTTTTGTGGTTTTTTTGGTTTTTTGTTTTGGGTTTTTGTTTTTGGGGTTGGGTTTTTTTTGTTGTTGTTGTTCAAATGAAGTTGCTTTTGCAGCACCAAAGACTTAATCATCCATTTCCTATCAAAGGTAGCTACTTTTTCATAGACCTCAAGTATACTGTAGTGTAGAGATGGGATTTACAGAAGGTATTAAACTGAGGCTGTGTTTTAGCTTATGGGCAAGTAATAAATTGTATCATTTATCTTGAATGTATCATAGATAAGCTGCTATATAATGATTGCCACTTCAGATAGCTGTGAAATTAGGTGATTAACTAGTTCTTTCTTAGCCTTCTAATTTCTGTACAACTCTAATTACATGAAATAGAAGCCGGGTTTTGGGTTTGGTTTTTTTTAATTACTATTTTGTTTTCATGTTTGAAGTGTCATAACTACTATACTGTAAATGATGGAAGATGATTGCATATGTTTTTTTGGGGTGTGTTATTTGCATCAGTATTTTATCTCCATTAACTTTGAGCTCATCACTGCATAAAAGTGGATGTATTGATGTAACTTAATTTTTTTATGTTTTCATATTGGCATTGTGTAGACACCTAAGCTGCATCTTGCAGGCTTGACTTAACTTTTTTTTAAAACAGAATCTGGAATACAATCTTTGCAATGTTGACTGGAATAAGAGTGCAAAGCATTTGAGTTTAACTCTGACAATAAGCTAATAACTGGTAATTTTCTTTACTCCACTAACACAAGCAGTGTTTTATTTAATGAATGTCTGAATGAAATAAATGTGCCTACATTTGATTTATTTTTTAAGTAATAACTAAAATACAACAGTATTAGATCATAAAAAGTAAAAAAAAAAACCACAAAATACCAGCAGTACATTTTTAATCACACTGAAAATTAAGAAACCTAACTTTTCCCAGAAGTTTCAGTGTTTTTAGTAATCAACTCTATGCATTTTGTACAAGTGTGTGTATATAAAATATACATTAGAACCTAGGAGTATCCTGATGAATTAGAAATCTCAGCAACACATAATGTAAAGCCTAAATATGGGGAGTCAAGAAAATGCTCAAATTGGATGCCCACCTTACCACTTCAAACTCGTGCTATATGTCCAGCAGACAGTTGTTCTCTGTTCACTCCCTCAGGTTGGGAAGCGACCTCTCTTTGGTGCTTACTCCATTGCAGGCAATGGACACACCAAGAACCACCAATGCAAATGGAGTAAATGAATTTTGTATCACGATAGCAAAACCAACACAAACCCTGCATTATTTTTTTTTCCTGGGTCCATGGGGATCTTCATTAGTCTGACGTGTTTACTGTACTTTCTTTTTACTGTGCTTAAGATTTTAAGCTAACATGCTTGTTAAATTGACACCGTTATCTGTGCATTGCAACAGTTATCCTGTCTTACACAGGGAAAAAGTTGCTGTAAATGCGCCCCAAATCAGATCTGCTGCTCTTCCTATGTGTTCTAATTCTAGAAATGTCTGCATTTCAAAGGACAAAATATACGTGGGATCTGGCCACAGCTTAAATTCAATATACCGGGTGACTCTTTCCCCACCCTGCCATCCACTCTGAGGGAGCGGACTCTTGTCTCTGCCCAGGGGCCCTTGTCCAGGGCCCATCTGCAGGAAAAAAAAGAAAAAGCTTTCAGGGTGAGGGCCTTCTCTGTGCAGAAGGTCACCCTCTGAGAAGCATTTACACACGGTCCCGTTTTAATGCCTTTTTTAAATAAAACACTGCATGACTACAGAATCGCATATCTGCATATTACTTTAATTTGCAAGATTTTATATGAATTTCTTGTGTTCAGTTTTTAACTTTACTTCAGGGTGTTTTATTGGTCAAATATGCTACTGTATTAACGTTTTTGGTTTTAAGTTTTAAATTTTCTGTTTTTACTGCTAATTAACTTGGTTTGTGTTAAGTAAAAGTTAAATCACACTGCAAGCTGTAGGAAGACTTGTTCTAGAAATACCCAGTGATAGAGACTTGATTAATAAGTTTGAACTGTTACTGTTTAACAATTTGTAGACTTGTGGCTTTTTTTTTTTTTTTTTGCTTTGGATTTCTATGCTACACTAGTTGGCCATGTAGCAATTGCACTGTGCAATATTACAATATGAGGACTGGGAAAATTTTTTATGGATGTAATGTCTCTTACAGTTTGCGATAGTATTTCTTTCTAGTTCTCAGTGATTTAAATGTGACCAAGCCTTCTGTACTTTGTCACAAAAAGCGGGTTTTCCAGGTGACTATTTTGGTGAGTGTCAAAATAAGAATTTATGGTGTATTACTGTCGAGATTCACTTTGAATTAAAATATATATTGCAGCAGATGAGTTTTGTTGGCTTTCACTTTTTGCTGCGTTTACGTAAAGTCTGGCTTAAGGAAAAGGCAATGAAAATTCGTGAGGAAGGCTCTCAAATTCTGATAGAATTATTCCACTAAGCGTCCCTTCTTCCTGAAATTTTAAACATTACTAACCAAGGTTTGCTCAGGAGGATCTTGAGATTCTGCCTTTGCTGTAGCCAGACCTTGAAGGTTCTTTGTTCTGCTTGTCCCACTTTTACAACCTCAGAAAAAAGGTTGTCTGACCCAGATAGCAGCAGATACCTCACTGCTGCTGAAGTTTGTACCAAGCCTGTGGCAACTGCTGCTTGGGCAGCAGGAAGGGGCTCCCGCTGCGGCAGGTGGCCCCACAAGCTCCGTGGCTCCAGATGGCTGGCCTGGTACAGACCAGACGCCCACGGAAGGTGCGCTTGCCGGTGCTGTTGCCAGCCAAGTGTGCTCACTCTGCCGTGGGGTTACAGCGCTTCCTGAAATCTGGTGCGGAAGCTGTCGTGAAGCAGGGTGTTGGGTACGCCTATCGATGAAGTAGGGTGGTTTCTGTGCTCAATGTAGCCTTTCGGGTGCAGTGGGGTTTTAATAGCAAAGTATGTCAGAGTTGACAGAAAGCTTTACTTTGCTAAATGTGAGGTGCTGTTCTTACTGATCTTTCACCACTGCTCACTCTTCAGTGCAGGATGGTTGTACTGTCTGCAAAGCTCTTCCCGCAGCACTCTACCTTAGGCTACAGGAAAACACACCTCTGTCCAAATTCTGCAGATACCTCTGTTGCTATGAAAGCTGCTTCCTTTTCTTTACAGTTAGACTCACTTATTGTTGACTCTTAAATGGGTGTTGATATTGGTATCTATATCCCGAAATTCCCATGGAAAACAGGGCCACTGTCTCAGTGTAATTTCCACTCTTGATTTTGGCAACATCTAAGAAACAAGAAAAAGCAGGCTGAGCGCCTTCAGATGGAACGAGCTGTCTGTGGAGTTCTTGCCATTCTTACTTTGTTTTAGTAATAATGTCTGTCTGTCCCTGCTCTCTCCTGTCCTGTGGAAGGACTAGGACAGACTAAGTAATTTTCCTCTCAGCTGCTTTGGGATGACTAATGCTGGTTTAAAACTTGGTGAATATTTTTGCTGTCACTAACTACAAAGGACAAATTCATCCTGCAGTTGTGAAAGCAGATTCATTCAAGGAAAGGCTTTCAGAGTCAATGGAGCTGTCACATGCCGCAGATCCGTAGTGGGACAAACTGGTTCAGATGATGCTGTGTTTTCTCAATGAATTAGCTTAGGCTTTCAGCTGGAGAGATGATCAGTCTCCATGAGGCAACAGAGAAGCTACTCTTGGGCATCCCTCACAAAGCAGTACAGTCCTGTCAATCACGATCACGGTAGATTGCTGTTAATCACTGCAACTCGTGCATGCGGTGACTTCAGCTGCTGAAAGGAATGCAGGTGGCATGAGTCAGAGTTTTGGTAGGGTTGTGAAATGCTACTGCTCCCCATGTGAAGAGCTGGAACTTTCTAACAAGCCTATAGCCCATGTCTTGTGCAGTACAGAGCTCTGGAAAAAGTCCATAGCCCTTCCTGCCTCTCTTCCCACTCTGAAAGAGACCATGATTTAAATGGTCACCCTGACACCAACGAGAGCCTGCCGTGCAGGAAGGCATATTTAATCAGGGGTAAGATTTGGTGGTGATTGGTGTTAATTATATCTTCCTACCTTTCACCTGTAAGAAGGTGCATTTTAGGACAGTTGGGGTATATGCTCTGAAGTAGATTCAGGTAATTGCAGCTGCCCCTGTCTTGGGGAACAGCACTGACCATTGTCAGAACAATGAAGCTTCATGCTGGGAGGCTGGAATAACATGTTTGAATGGTTTCTTCTTAAATCCTGAAGTAGCGGGTTGGGAGCATCTGTTGGTAGAGGTGCCTGGAGGCTGGGATCCATGCTGTGGTTGTATAGCCTTTCATCTAAACGAAAACGCCAACTGCTCTGTCACAAAGATGGAGACCCTGGCTGGCCACCTGCTTCATGGAGAAGTTGCTATGTGGCCACCAGTCTCTGCTCATCTATGGATGAGATTCTCATCTGTGGGTGCCTTCATAGAGACAAGCAAGATGCAAAATGATTGTGGTAGGTCTGCTGCAAGCAGGGGGATTTTGGATCTTGTTTTACTCATTTCAACCACAGTCATACCGATGGTGCCAACCTATTGCTGTGGCGCAAAGCTAGGAGAATCCATGCAGACCTGAATTTTGGTCTCAGTGTGTATGGCTTATTGTTACATAGCATGGTAGAGTAGTACTTTTCCCAGTGAGAGGCATACTTGTATGGAGAAATAATTAAAAAAATCTCCATAGGCAACTAGAGTAGATCTTCATTGACATGGCACATCTTGATTCCTTATCCATGATGAGACATCTCTTCCAGAATCTGGACTACTTCCTAGCATAAGGATCCCAGAGCTGAGCGGAAACTGAGTTACAAGTACAAGCATTCCACCTTCCTGGAGGGGAGTGGAACCGTGGAAGGGAATATGTGGGCAACACACTTGTGCTGCTTGTAAAAAAAAAAAGGTACCTGATCATCAAGTACATGTGCACACTCCAGAAGAATGTGTATGTAGGAAATCAAACCTCAACACCAAGTATGGATTCAGCCTCCCAGAGGTTGAAATTACCTTTCTGGAAAAAGAAGACAAATAGGATTGGGAAAGGTAAGTTTAGGAAGCAGTTAACTACAGTTACTTGACAAAACTGGTGGTTTTCTTCACTAACTGTAAGAGAACCTGTCTGGTCATCACTGGAAAATACACAAGTAAAAATATCTTTTGAAATAACAAATCTACTAGGAAAATTAATATTTGTATTACATATAAAACACAGACATACACACCTATATACAATGGAAAATGAAGAGATTACGATTCAGAACTAGATCAACAAAAAGCACTGTCAAAAGTAACTTAGTGTTAGATCGACCACAAAGGTTGTGTTATGACAAAGCCTGGGGAAACGTCGTTGTGATGGAACGGGTGTTGCCGCCCTACAGCCAGCAAAGGCACCACCAGAGGGCCCTGCGCTAATTAACCGGCCTGATGAGTAAGCGATCCGTTTTACTACAGCACCGTACAGCTGCTGCCATCTTTCCCCATGGATAATCATGAACAGTTCTCCGTGTGAAAGCTGATTTTGCATAGACTGAACTAGCGATCTGAGGGAAAAGTGAATAAAGTGGTGTAAACGGGGTGTATCAGCAGCCCAGTAATTGTATTGGTCACATTTGGAGCGTGTGAAACTAGTCAGAAAAAAGTGTCATTATGGGTCATGGTGACTTTGGGGATGCTTTGAGTAGCTGGGTGGCAGGATGCAAAGCCGTGGCTGGCCCATGCTGGGGGTTGCTCTATGTCAGACCTGGTGTGTCAGAACTTACCAGAAGACTTCTTGCTTTCTGCTGGAATGGCCTTGAGGCTGGGACAGCTTTTCTTAATGTAAGTGAAGCTGTGCCCTTTCAGAATCAGCTCTCAGGGTCCTGGAGCATGTTCTGCCCTAAGCACTCCTTTGCTTTGCTCTTTCTCCCATCAACATTCAAATCAAGAATCCACATTGCCTTGCCTGAAAATACTAATTACAGAAAAAAGCCAACAAATGACCCTGGTGTTTGGTCTGACTGTGACTGAGGCAGCTTCTGCCTCCTGCTGCAACTCACCTCCTCTGATGTCCATAATGCACCGTACATGCTGGTTGGTGTCCTGGTGCACCTTTAATCATCGCAGAGGCAAACGTCTGTCCTTCGAAGCTCCCCTTTCAGCCTGCAGCTCTGAGCATGGTCATGGAGAGGGAGGGGGTGGGTGAGTGAGTGAGGGCAGAAGACGGGTGACAGGAGAAGACCTTTCCCGTGTTTGCACAGTGGGTGGCTGAGGACGTAGCTGCCCGTTTGCCCAGCCCTTGCGGTACACTCCAGCTTCTTTATTCTCAGAGCTGCTTCTGTACTTGCAGAAATGCTGCCAGTGACGCTCTGCGCTGTGGCAGGGCTCGGGCTGCTCCACAAGAAGAGATGCTCGCTGGCACCTCAAATACTGAGGGCCATCTTTGG
Source organism: Zapornia atra (assembly GCA_013400835.1). Taxonomy (NCBI): domain Eukaryota; kingdom Metazoa; phylum Chordata; class Aves; order Gruiformes; family Rallidae; genus Zapornia; species Zapornia atra. The sequence goes on along the minus strand of VZTU01002269.1, from coordinate 13,599 downwards.
AGCTGTCCCGGCCTGGAGGCTCGCATCGGCTGGCAGTAAATGGCTCCCAGAGTGAGCAGAAAAGGAGTTTTAGTCTTGCCGGGTCGCAGGACCACTGGGAGCGGGCACGGCTTCATTTCCGCCTAAAAGGTAGCGCTGGGCACAACTGCTTCTAACGTTTAGGGAGGGAATCGGGGCCAAGAGCCGGTACTGCGTCCAACGTGCCCCCGAGGCAGGGAGGGGGGCGGCTTTCCCCCCACCACACCTTTCTTCCCTGCTGCGGCGGGCGCTGGCTCGGGAATCGGTCGGCACTGTACAGTTCTGCGGCCGCTTCCCCGGGCCGGCCCCTGCCCCGCTTTGCTCGGGAACG